>JAOYSI010009813.1:8109-36498 GCA_025775065.1 Hiodon alosoides
CTAAATCAAATGTAAATGGATGAATCTCGAGCAGTTCCAAAGCTGGATGTTTCTATGCTAAATCAAATGTAAATGGATGAATCTCGAGCAGTTCCAAAGCTGGATGTGTCTGTACTAAATCAAATGTAAATGGATGAATCTCGAGCAGTTCCAAAGCTGGATGTTTCTATGCTAAATCAAATGTAAATGGATGAATCTCGAGCAGTTCCAAAGCTGGATGTGTCTGTACTAAATCAAATGTAAATGGATGAATCTCGAGGAAGCAATGCCAATTTTGCGCCAAAGGTGCATTGTTCGGTCAGGTTTAAATTGCCTGTCAGCGCCTGCATGCAGCGCGACTCTTTACAAATGGAGGGAATTTTCTCCCTCCATTTACATGGCAAATCCTTAATCATAATTCTTTGCAGATACAGAATCCTCTTCTTGACAAGTAGTTGCATGCGCTAAAGTAATTCTGATAGGCAGAATGAAAAAAGCATGAACTATTATTTTATTAAACTTTATGCAGCACATAAAATGCAGACAAAAATGATGTGGTCTGACAGCTATGTATTCGACGATGTTAAGCTTGTAAACCTTAACAACCTTAAGTTTCTTTTGGCACTGTGAGTCTTGTATTTTGTGCATCACTTCAGGGTTCTGACCGTTCCTGGTACTCCTTCCAGTAAGATCTCCAGGACATTTCTGCAGTTGCTCTATGACACATTCCATTCAGCTTGAAACTCTTTGCCAAATAGTGCAACCTTGTTGAATCATTTCAAATTTTTCTGATACAGGACAAAAAAAAAAAAAAAAAAAATTGTCAGTTTCTTAAATCAGACTTGATGACATTTTTTTTTTGGAATTGTAAATAACTTTTTCATAATTTCGAAAAAGGCCGATATGGAATCACTGACCGTGTTAACCGCTAACACATCCCTGCACGTTACCATGCATCTGTCCCACCACTGCTCTCCCGGTCACAATCGGCTAAGGACATGAGCTGTATTCAAACCGGCCAGCCCCAGCTCATGCGTTGGAATCCAGCTTGTGCCATTTGCGCCGATTGTGACCAGGAGAACACAGAGGCGAGGCACAATTTGCAGAGAGCCGCCCGGGCGGGGGTTGGTTAAATGCGAGCCTCTTAGGATTGGTTAAATGTACAAACGTCCGAGGACACACCCGCAGAACACTGGCATCGAGGGCACAAATAGCCGTTATTTTCCCGTTGTTTCGCAGGGGTGTGGGTTATTTTCATCTTTTGCGAGTAGAACACAAATGTGGGCCTGGTGGATTCAAGTACCCCTGTGAGGCCAATCTGTGACCATAGTTGTCCATTTTCTCAGTCATGGTTTAGACAGGTTACGGTGTCTTGGGGAAGACACTCATCTTCATTCATCATTTCCATTAAGGGGTGGTATTGCTTTGTTGCTGTTGTCAATGTTTTTGTACTGTAGTTTTTGAGCCAGTGCCCAATTCAATTATTCAACCTAAGTAACAAAAAAATCACAGACCTCTATCTGAAAACCTTCAAAGCGTACACCCCTCCCAGGTTTGTCAGTCATGTTTGTCTTTATGGTGGTTCCCGCCACCTTCAAAATGGTGGTTCTTCTTCTCAGTCAATAACCATAACGGTCAGATGAAATAACGAGAGTACGGTTGGAAAAAGTGGTTTTTGAGCATCCTCCCCGTGTGGTGTCAGTGATATGGACAGGATGCCCACGCATAGCAGTTCACACAGAATAGCTGTTAAGCTTGCGATACTGTGTCTGAAAAGCTGTTGAAGAGTTTGGCTCAACTCCAGACCCCAGTGCTAGCCAGGAAAGCTTTGTCCTATAAAATACATTGCTAATTATTAGCGGCACTAGGTTCAAACATTTGATCCATCAACAGGTTCCGTCACTTCTTCAAGGTTTGTGTGCTCACTGCAGAGTGTAGGTAAAACAAAAATAGAGATATATCTGTAAGAACCATGCACCATAGGATAAGCGACGGTCTGAAAGACTGTTCTCTCTCTTCAGCCCCCAGAACCTTCCGGTGACACAAATTTAAGAACCTTTGATCGACATGGGAAGTCGGCCCAGTAAAGGTCGACGGAGCTCCAATGCACAGACTCCTCTACTGAGTCAGGAAGATCCTAATGAATCGTCCGTGTCAGGTAAGTCCGAGGAACGTGTCGGCGAGACCACAAAACAAACCGGCAAAAAGCATCAGAACCGAGGGATTAACGAGAGATCCAGACGCACCGCTCCTCAGAGACCGGATGCACAGAGATGTCACGTTTGTAGTCGCGGAGTTAAAAAACCTGACCCGTGTCACGGCTTCTTGGAACCCACCTAAGTTTTCACAGTTATTTTGTTGTTGGAGAGGTTGCGTGGAGACCCTCAGAAAGGAGATCTTGTTCTGCTACCAGACACATTCTCAGACAAGCACAAGTACACACGCCCACACGCACATCTGAAACGCAGTTGGGGGCCAGTGTAATAAATTTACTTAAGAAGAAATATTTCAGATGATAAACGTCTCCCTCTCCTCTACGTGAACTCGATTAATTGATTTCTAAATTTATTGTTGTCAATAAATGTAGTAAACTAAAGCAAGTCATGTTGAAGCCCAGCCTTTATCACATGATTTTCTGTGATTTAACAAATAAGTGAACATTTTTTATGACCAGTCCTTGGCTGTTTTGTGAGATCGATGGCCTCTGTTATATGAACACATCCTCAACCTGAGCTCTTTGCTAATCCCTTGCCTCTTTGTTCCACTCTCAGACAACAGTTGTATGGTGGTGGCCTTGTTTGACTACCCGTCCGAAGGACCCGTCGACTGTAAAATTCGAGTTGGAGAGAGACTCAACGTCCTGTCAGAGTAAGAGACATTGCTCCAGGGCTGACGGGGAAAACGAAGGGTCCCAAAAAAATGAATTACATAAATTAGTTTTTTTTGCGCAAAAACGGAGAACCACCATTGCCGATGTTGGAGTTTTGCGACTGCTGGTGTTTCGATAACACTCCTGCCCCAACGTCACAAAAGGTCAGCCAGAAACACAGAAGAAGAAAAAACAAACATTAAAATGGTTGTAAAAAAGAAATGTCAAAAGCTAGAAAACTACCAACACGATGAGGACATTCAGTTTTTAATTCCGTTGTGAAAGCATGCAGTTTACCTCTACAGTACAGTACGGGAGCACCTGGAAGCCCCACACTTTGGACGTTATTACTGACCCGTCTGTCTGTTACAGAGAAAATGGCTGGTTCATGGTGAGATCCTCAATGGGGAAGGAAAGCTACATCCCCTGCAACTACACCGCCAAGGTCTTCCAAGGGTGAGTCCTACATCTCCCACAATGCTTTGCTTGCAAATGAGCCGTACACAGTAAGCCACTCCGCCTCACTAGTCTGCATAGTGCAGCCTGTGATCAGAAAAATCCGAGAGGGTTGACGTTATTTTGTGATCTGTAATCAGAAAAATCTATGAAATACATCAGAAGGCTGGAAAACCTGTAGGTAAGTCTCAGACCGGAGCACAGCCTGTTTTCTGTCTGTCAGAATGATGTCATCCCTCCCCCAGTGGTTACTTAAGGCTCTTGCAGTTACATTTTCCTATGGGACGGAGGGTCTTTTTCTGACACAGTGGAGAGACGGTGTGGGCACCCCTTTTTGAAAGAACGCTGCTGTTTATTTCCACTTGGGCGGGGGCTTTGTCTGTGCAAGTAGGCGTGTCTCTGCAGTCTCCAAGGAGCTCTTGGCCTCATTGTTTCGTCTCTGTGCAGGTGGAGGTACAACGGCATCAGCAGGGAGAAGGCGGAGGAGCTGCTGCTGTTGCCCAACAACCAGGCCGGGTCGTTCATGATCCGAGAGAGTCAGACCTACAGCGGTGAGAATACGCGCTCACACACAGAACCCCCCCCCCCAGGTTCTGCCAGTACTGGCTCTTAAAGGTGCTGCCCCTTCAGTTTTAGGTATTGGCACTCACAAACCACTGCGCTTCCTGCATCCAGACCAGCCGTTACATGTTTGAAATTGGCACGGTCGTGTGCCTCTCCCGACACGCAAAACGTCAAAATGAACGCAGAATAACTGCTTTAGGAAGAGCCACCTTTAAACGCACTCCCCTGGGTGCGTGGAGAAAAGGAGAAGCAGTCGCAGGTGTACACACAGTAACCGGCTCATCTCAGAAAAGAGCCACAAAACCACGGCAACACGGAGAGGAGATGCAGGAAAATGATAGCACGCGAGGTACACTTAGACAGGCAGAAAGAAATAAAAAGTAGTCACAGCTTCTCACACAGCCTCCGTGCGCAATTTCAATGTTTTCCGACCACCAATACATGCAGGAAGACACCTGCTGACACCAGTTTTATCTCACATCAGGGTTTCAGCTCTTTGCAGCAGATGTTTCACGCTTTAGGTTTATATGTAAGATAGTGCTGGCGATAGAGCTGGCCTTTGTTAATAAAGTATAAAATAAGAGCCCAGCAAAATTCATCAGATTTATTTCATTCAATGTATTAATTTTATCATGAAAATGTTATTGTAATTTACTGTGAGGTAAATCTTTAAGCTGGTACGGGGTCTCTTTGCAGGGGCCCATTCTCTATCTGTGCGGAGGAGCACAAGTTCGTCGCTGGGCTCTGTGAAACACTACCGCATACGTCAGCTGGAGAACGGCTGGTTTTACATCTCGCCTCGACTCACCTTCTCCTCTCTGACCCACCTGGTGGACCACTACTCTGGTAAGTCAGGGCATCAGGTCAAATGTCAGGGATGTGAATAGACAATTCAAGCCGAACGCCAATGTTCTGATATTATCCCTTTTTATTTTTAAAAACGATTGCAATATATAACAAACAAAGCAATAACATAAAAAGGTTTGAGAGGCTACGCCTATGGAACGTGGTTGATGTGCTTTCACTGGTATCAGTATTGTCGTATTGTCAGTATTGACCTCTAACAGGCATGCAAATGAACCATCTCTTGCAGAGACGGCCGATGGGCTCTGCTGTTTGTTGAGAGAGCCCTGTTTCATCCATAGCTCCAACAGCGTCCCTGTAATGACCCCACCTCCTCCCATAGCCATCAGGAAGCCCACCTTCAACTGGAAAGACGCACACAGGTGAGGCCCTTCAGCCATACAGCACGGCCAGAGGATCAGCTCAGGACGGGCTAGAGGATCAGCTCAGGACAGGCCAGAGGATCAGCTCAGGACAGGCCAGAGGATCAGCTCAGGTCAGGCGAGGGGATCAGCTCAGGACTGGCCAGAGGATCAGCTCAGGTCAGGCCTGAGGATCAGCTCAGGTCAGGCGAGGGGATCAGCTCAGGACGGGCCAGAGGATCAGCTCAGGACAGGCCAGAGGATCAGCTCAGGACAGGCCAGAGGATCAGCTCAGGTCAGGCCAGAGGATCAGCTCAGGTCAGGCCAGAGGTTCAGCTCAGGAAAGGCCAGAGGATCAGCTTAGCATCCCTCAGTGTGTACCAGGTCTGAATGTTTGCCTTAATCTCACTCTATCTCTCTGTCTGGTCCTAAACAGCTCCATGATCTTTGGCAAGGACACGGACGGCACGGAGGAGTCCCTGGTCAGCGAGGGCCTGCGGGAAGCCATCAACTCCTACCTGCTCATGACAGAAGAGATGAACTGTGAGGACTTTCAGCAGGAGGAAAAAACCTGAGCAGGGATTGCACATGGCTCCTCCTGGAGAGGACGGCTGAAGAAAAGCAGCACAGAGACGGTGGACACTTGCCATTTGACGGCATGTAATAGCAGAGTTGTAACGGCCTGTCTGGACACTCAAGCCACAGTGAGGAGGGAGTATGATACTTCAATAGAGAGGTGGATAACTGTGGGGAAAGTCACACTCACACTGACATGAGGGAGAATCATCTTAGGGGTACACGGAAGTTTCACATATGGAAAATTGCATTGTTCTACCGACTTCATAGAGACCTTCAATTACCATTAAAAGGAGGTAAGCACCTGAAAAAACTCTCTTATCTACCTACACTCCTCCCCACTCTCCTCCACCCTTCAGGGGCCCAAACCCAGTCCTGTCTATCAGCGTTGGAAGAAGCTACCATCAGCAGGGAGGAGTCTCACAACTTTCCATTTCCTTGTGAAATATAACTTTATTGACAATACCTGGGTTGTAGCTGGGTTTCTCAAACTTTGACCTATCCAATAGCTGTATGCTTTGACAATCAACTAATTCAACACTTTTCTGTAAAATTACTTCTTAGCAATTTGCTTGATTGAGTCGATTTTTATATCAGTTTTAGGCGGATGCAGGTATTGAGTTGTGTAAATTGTTTTTAATACTAATTACTGAATTTGCACTTTGTAATTTTGTATGATAATTTAATGTTCTGTAGGTTGCCCTGCCTATTGCACAACCACATAAAGACTGAAAATATAAATAAAAAATTATGATGACGATTCTGCAAGCATATTTGACATTTCTCATCATTTTGTTTTAAGATAACAAGACAGCTTAACACAAACACACAAGCTGGCAATTAAGAACATGGCAGCGACACCTCCACGCAGGCCCGCCGTCGGGGGGGGGGGGGGCAAAGGGTTCAGATAACCTCAGCCAAAGGCCCAAGGGGGGGCATTGCAAAGGTCTATGGTTGTCCCTTAAATGGGATGAGGGGCCCAATTTGGAAAATGTTGTCCCCCTGACCACAATTCCTAACGGCGGGCCTGCCTCCACGTCAGCCATTTTTACAGCATTTAAACAAAGGCGGATCACATTGGGTAAAATGCTGCAGTAATATACAGTATATAGCAGCGTTTTTTTTTTGTCCTAGTGACTTCTCAGCTCTGCATTGGTAAGCAGAGAGCATACAGTCAAAACACAAAAAAAAACAAAAAAACACACACATACAGACCAGAATCTGAAATAGGTTTCCTGTTATGTCACCTTTGATCTAATTTGTTTTTTCCCTTTAGATGGGTCATAGCTCGTCTATACACAGGATATGGTCAAGTTGTACTACTAAATAGAACGCCTGAAAGCACCTCACTTTTACGAAGCGAATAATAATACCGGTGACCACATTTACGCACGTACCTATATTTTTACGACTTGTTTCCGTGTATTTACGCCCTAATTATATAATTTTATTTGAATCTGCATACGGGTCACAACATAAACAGTCATCATAAATACACCATAAACACTTTTTTCGAATAACATATATGTAGCGGCATCTGGTGGACGACGCGTGGACGACGATAACAGAGGCATCGAGGCGATCGAAGATAATTCTGCTTTCCTAGAATCAGACACTCCGCAGTGTCCGCTGCGATAGAACGAAAAACTTTGTGACATGGCACTGAACATCTGTTCGTGTTGCGCAGCGGGAAAAACCTAACACATCGAAACATTTCCTCTTTACTCGTGAGAGAATTGAACTTTTAAAATATTTAACATTGTGAAAAAAGCACAGGAAAAAAAGCAATTCTCTCATCCCTTCCACCAACAACATAGTATTTTGTCATTAGGGCAAGGTAGCCCCGTTTCTTATTGCACATTAACCCCTAAACTACGGCACTTTCGAACGTCGCTCTGGCTAAATTACTGAAAATGTAAAATTTAAACAACACATGCCAAACGTGAACTAAATTTCGCAAGAACTTCTGTTTAAGACAATTGCTTTATTTGAAATTACACACACGTTTTATGTTGCACAATATAACACTAAACCCAACAACTTTACTTTGTCAAATTACACACCCACTGTGAAATAGTGAAAATAAAATACAAAACAAGCAAACACGTTCGGCATTGCTGTTTAAGACCGAGGTGGTTTATGCTGAGGCGTATGCCTTTAAATTCAGAACGAAGTCCACTGAACGAAGAAATGCGTCAGCAGTAGCGGTGGCGCATGCCCAGAAATTCTACTTCCTTATAGTTACGTGAAGCTACAAATTTATTTTTGCAAATTGTGCATTTATCGGTGCAATTTAATTCGCACAAACCTCTTTTCTTCATGCCCAAATATCTTTTCACGGTCTTTAGCGTCATTCATGTTTTTACGGTTATCAATCATGCGAAAGGCGAGGAGGGTACAGATCAAGATTTGCCACAATACAGGTAGGAATTGAATGAGTTCATGGATTATAGCTAACTGTAAATTTGCTTTTGTGGAAGGTTGTTTTAGCTGTTATAGAATACACATATCATTTTTGCTGCCTTAATATAACGTTACTTTGTTTTCGAAATGTAGATCGCGTCAAATAAATGTACTCGTCCTTTATGAAGAAAACTATTGTATTCATTTGTACAGCAGATCAGTGTAGAGCAGAATGTCACATCAGAAAACTGCGCAAACCTCCAGACCCAGCATTCCCAGTAACACCCTTAGTGCGGTTTACTCTACATGTTTTAAAGTTGAGTAAACATGGTTATTAATGGTTAGTAATAGTTGAGTTGAGTTGAGCTATTGGCTCTTCGATCCCTGTTGGACTGTGTATTCTGTGGTGGTTTTGAAACGTGAAATAATTTGATCCTTGTTTAGCTTGTATG
Source organism: Hiodon alosoides (assembly GCA_025775065.1). Lineage (NCBI taxonomy): Eukaryota > Metazoa > Chordata > Actinopteri > Hiodontiformes > Hiodontidae > Hiodon > Hiodon alosoides. The sequence continues at coordinate 16,614 of JAOYSI010009813.1, forward strand.
CACTGTGTTGCAAACCTCTCTGGTGAACGGGACGTTTACCGGCAATCGATTCAACTGGGGGGGAAACTGCGTGTGCCACCTAATTGTTTGTCTCATTTAAGTGTGCTGTGTTACTGAAAAGGTTGGGAACCACTGCTGCAGACTGGGGACTGTTTTCATCCTAAATACCAAACCATTGTGATGAAAAGCTTTTAGGAGCTTTTGTGGTACCAGTATGACTGTACCTATTAAGGCGTTATATCAACTTATCTATTTCCAACAGAGAAAGAATAAAATCCATGTTTTACCACGCCTATAACAGTTATTTGGAAAATGCTTTTCCATATGATGAGCTGCGACCTTTGACCTGTGATGGACAAGACACTTGGGGCAGGTACAGTGTTTAACTTGCTATTTATTGACCCTTACTCGTTTATGTAAAGCAAGTATTTAATGAGCCCGTTTCACTCTGTTTTTTTAAAGCTTTTCCTTGACGTTAATAGACGCCCTGGACACTCTTCTGGTATGTCGTTTTAGTTGAGGCTGATGTAGCGACATGGCTAATATTAGCACTTAAAAATGAGAATGTCGCTTGTGTGCTTCCATCTGAGCCTCTGTTCAATTTTTTTCATTTCTTTTTTAGATTTTGGGGAACCACACTGAGTTTCAGCGAGTGGCGTCACTGCTGCAGGACACTGTGGACTTTGACATTGATGTGAACGCATCTGTGTTCGAAACCAACATTCGGGGTAAATCGTAGACAGAGACTTGCGCTTTGGACAGAGGTGGGATAGCCTCAGTCGGTAAAGACGCTCTCTCGAGTGCAGACTGAGCCCCACCGCGAGCAGGTTCGAATCCAGCTAATTTCATTTGGCAGATTTCACCACTGAAAGAGTGGCGAGCCCGCTAATCAGCGCCTCCTGATGGCTTCCCGGGTGCCTGCAGGCTGCCAGCGCCGTTGAGAGAGACGCGCATCTCCTCCAAGCGGCGCTGAACCTCTCATACGGGCTGTGTAGCATTCTGACCGTATGAGAGAGAGGGGGCTCGAAGGAGACTATCTGTTCTTCCTCATTCTCCCCGTGTGGAGGCAGGATGTGTAGCTCAGCCGCATTAGCATTACTGGCAGTGGAAATGACTTCTCCTGTCCACAGTGGTGGGCGGCTTGCTGTCGGCCCACCTGCTGTCGAAACGCGCGGGGGTGGAGGTGGAGACGGGATGGCCCTGCTCTGGACCTCTTCTGCGGATGGCAGAGGAGGCTGCTCGGAAGCTCCTTCCAGGTAACCTTCACTTGCCTGGTTGTTTTTGTGGGAAGGAGGATTTTGAGTTTAGATTTCCACGGCTGCTGTAGGCAGCACGTTCAGCTGCAAGCATTCTTTAACATTTCACCTGAAACTTTATTTGGAGTGTTACACCTTCTGCGTTCCTTTTTGCAGAACGGAGACCTTTTACGCATGTTTCCCATGCATCATTGTGAAGTCATTAAAAGTAATTCATTTTTTTTTAAGGTCGTTTAATGCCAGTAAAATTAATTTAGTTGTCATTCAAAGTAATTGGTTTGCACGTTGAATTGTAATGTCTATTGAATTGCGTTCATAATGTTACCCACTTGAAATTCATTTAAGTGGGTAACATTTAGGTAGTAAAAAAGAGAAACAAACCTATTGCACAATGTGTACCAGGATTATATATGAGCCAATGCTTGCTGGGTTGTGATGCTTACACAGATTTCAGTTCGATTTTCACCAATATTAAGTATTTATAATGCTTCTTAAAGGTGCATCAAACAGTAATCAATTCAGTTTTACTATTCAGATTTTAAACGTTGACTGGGTATGCCACAATTTTAAATCCCTACAGCTTTTCAGACTCCCACTGGCATGCCCTATGGTACAGTGAACCTGCTGATGGGAGTGAACCCCACTGAGACCCCAGTCACCTGCACGGCTGGTGTGGGAACCTTTATCCTGGAGTTCTCTGCCCTGAGCCGGCTAACGGGGGACCCGGTCTTCGAGGACGTTGCGCGCAAGGCCCTGAGGTCGCTGTGGAAGACGCGGTCCGAAATTGGACTGGTGAGTTGTGCTGCCAAGCAAGCGCGGTGACCAGGCCATAGGTAAATTATCAGAGGCATCAGCGGTGGGGACCTTCACTTCTCTGGCCCTTGCAGGTGGGAAACCACATCGATGTCATTACCTCCAAATGGGTGGCGCAGGATGCTGGGATTGGAGCTGGCGTTGACTCTTACTTTGAGTACCTGGTAAAGGGCGCCATCATGCTGCAGGATGAAGAACTGCTATCCATGTTCTTAGGTTAGCAGATTTCATTGCCCGAGCGGTTCTTTCTTGTCATTTGACCATAAGCGGAGAATTGTAGTATTATAAACGCGAGTTGAGAGTGATCTGAGCACGGCCAAGTAAAGCGTGTTTACATTGACTGCACAATAGTAGTCGATTTAAAAAAAAAAAAAATTTCCCCCACAAATATACGTTTTGTATTCTTGTCCTTAGTGTTTGGTCCGATCTGATTTCCGCTATACTGTGTTCTCAGAGTATGACAAGTCTATTAGGAACTACACTAAGTTTGATGACTGGTACCTCTGGGTTCAGATGCACAAAGGAACTGTGTCCATGCCCGTGTTCCAGTCCTTGGAAGCTTTCTGGCCCGGCCTGCAGGTGAGAGATTAAACTGCCCTATTATTTGCAGGGTAAACAGTTGGTATCACGTCACAATTAACGATAGAAAAACATGAAAAATTCTGTGCATATTCTTATTTCCGTCACTAAGAACAAAAAAAAAAAATTCTATACAAACTTAGTGTGTGACGGTCAGTGAGGTCCTCTTCCCATGGAAATTCATTTGTGTGTCTGTCTTTTTTTAAATGAAGTTACCTTCCCCTTAATGACCAATTGATGTAGTCCGTAACCATTTCCAGATTGGTCCTCGCTCGTGTGCATTTTCTCGTATGAAATGGATTAACTGTGTTTTTGCTCGCGTGCGTATCAGAGTCTGCTCGGTGACCTGGACAACGCCATGAGGACGTTCCACAACTACTACACCGTGTGGCGGCAGTTCGGGGGGCTGCCCGAGTTCTACAGCATTCCTCAGGGCTACACGGTGGACAAGAGAGAGGGTTACCCTCTGCGGCCAGGTATCCCACCCACTACGTCCGCTATCACCTGATTATCCCGTGTGTACCTTTTAAAGAGTCGACCAAATGACTGTTGTAATTTACCATGTGCAATTATTATTATCATCATCATGATCTTACAATGCATGTATTGGCATTCTGTGACATGGCGGCTTGAAATAATTCAACTACTGTATCACACGCTTCTCCATACGACGAGCTCCACTCGCGCAGTTAGTTCATGTTTAAGTGTATAGCCCTTAAAGTCAGTTTGTGGTTGCAGAGTTGATAGAGAGCGCCATGTACCTGTACCGGGCCACGGGAGACCCTACCCTCCTGCAGCTGGGACGTGATGTCGTGGAGTCCATCGAGAAGATCTGTCGGGTCAACTGCGGCTTTGCCAGTGTGAGTGTCCTAACTTTTAGTCCCTCTCTGCATTTTAAAGGGGGTTCAGTTCCTAAATGTGGATATTCTTGGTGCTTTGGATAAGGTTTATTTCCCCCAATGTATGTAGACAAGAGGGGGCTATAAAATATCTATTTTCTCCGTTCAGGTGAAAGATCTTAGAGACCACAAACTGGACAACCGCATGGAATCTTTCTTCCTTGCCGAGACGGTCAAGTACCTCTATCTCCTCTTCGACCCAGACAACTTCCTTCACAACAGTGGTTCTGAGTTTGAGATGGGCAGCGGCCCGCAGGAAGACTGTGTGCTGGAGGCAGGGGGCTACATCTTCAACACGGAGGCCCACCCCCTGGACCCAGCGGCCCTGCACTGCTGCAGTCGGGCCCAAGATGAGCACCGGGAGCTGCAGGACATTCTTCTGAGCCTCTCGCAACCCCCCAGCAGCTCGCCCAGGGAGCCGCCAGGAGAGGCGGAGTCCGCGGACCAGGTCGCTCCAGGGTTCTCGGAAAGCATAGCCGTCAAGCCTGGAGCCCATCGGAAAGCGCCTTTGCTCTCCTGCCCCATGCAGCCCTTTAGCGCCAGGCTCGCTATTCTGGGCCAGGTCTTTACTGACAACACGTGATGCACTGGATGTTATCTGGGTTTTGGGGTGTTTTTAACGGTGAAAAAATAAATGTTTTTATTTATTGAGATGTCTCTGGTGGTGCATTACTTCCTGATTTTTCTAAAAAATTAACCACACGCTTATTTTGACTCCCCAGACAAACACTGTTGGGCACCATTTATTTCTAAATTCTTTAACTTTATTATCAAGCTGAAAATTCTTGCATAAAATTGATTAGGATTGCGGTAAAGCTCAGTGCCTGGTGAACTACCTGGAACAGGCAAATAAGACGTTCTGGAAACATCTGTGAACTCATTTGCATGATCTCGCAATCTCACATGTGTTGAACGCGGTTTTATCTGAGCCAAAAAGAATAGTAACATGATATGACGAGTTGGCAGACAAAATATACTGAGTCATATTTAAATTGGTCATTTAGTGTGGTACTTGAGAGTCAACTGCGTTGTAGGAAGGGTGCTTGGAATGTTAGTAGGCACCAAATGGAAACTCAATTATTCAATATATATATAGTCAATATGTGGTTACGCGTTTGTTGTCATATTCTAGGGTTGAATATGAATATGTGAGTTACAAAGGACACCCCATAAAGATATTGTACGATTTCCTTGTACAATAAAGCATACTTCAGGTATAGAATATCAGTTGCCTTAATTGGCGTTGGTATCTGTGTGATGACTTAAATTACCAATCAACTACGCTAGCAATTAGTTCTAGGTCCTTGAGATAACAAGCAGACGTAGTTAATGAAACGACAACTTTTTAAAATCTTTTCCAAGATTCCGGGTACATTTGTGCCATGGTCACTTTATTTAACGATTGTAATGAAATCAAAAATGTTAAAACTGGACATATCAGTATTGTATACATACTGCAATACAATGCACTGAATCTCGCTCACTAGTGTCGTCTGTTCACTTTTTTAACGGTATAATATTTTCTGTATGATAGTGCTGCATTTGGAGCAAGCTCATTGATGGTGACGTAACATTAACGCGCTTACCGATGTGCGGCGCTGTGTATGCCAGGGTCAGTTTATCGGTGACGATTCACAACTTCCTGTTTAGAAAAACGGAGAAAGAAGAAGTAAATGGCGTCTGTGGGGTCCGAGTCCCCCCGGACCAAGGTAAACAGAATGGGCAGGAGTAGAAACATCGTCTCTAGGATCAGACATGGGCAGATTACCGGCAGAGGAATGAGTCGAGGAACGCAGGTAAGACGCATTTGCAGAAATCGCTTGCGCAACTGCTGAATTGAATGGCACTAACTTGAGAAGGCCGTTTCGGGCCGAGAACTTGAAATTGAGTGTCCGAATAAAGAGACTATCCTGGTGACCGATTATCACATATTGCGAGGAATGGATTTAGTTATTTCTGGTACTGTTTATTTAAATGTGAATAAAGCCCAGCTGTAAAATGCTCCTGTATAGCCAGGCACTTTTTATTTAGCAAACGTTAGCTATTTTGTTTGCTCGAAATTATTAGGGTCTTTGTTGAATAGAACTGTCTAGTTGTGAAACTAGTATCTACCGTGACTACAATTTTCTGTGATCGTGTTACGGATCAAAATGTTAAGTACTCGTTGTTTTACTTAGTTGTGGATATTAATATTAATGAATTTATCAATAAAGTGTTTAAATTAAGTTAGCAGAATCATGCTTAAGAATATAACACCAACTAGCTTCAGTAGCGTTAGTGAAATTCAGATAAAATATAACTAGCCCCGTGTCGCCTTCTTGCGACGTTAGCGGTTTGCTGTTTTGCTCGTCTTTATTTCCTTTATGGCCTGGCCGCCTATATGTAAAAGCTGCTGCGTTCCCCTAGGGATTTGTATTGACGTGAGGATAAATTCGTCTATTGAATCAGATTATCAAATTCCGGGATAGGAATATTTGCCATCTCCTGAGTTATAATCTGTCCATTTACGTAATGTGGGGGGCTTAATGCTAATTTAACGTAAGTTATTTACGTTAATATTAAGATACCCCCCTCCCTTCGGAGATTGTATTCCATCAGTGTCAATGAAAACATGGTTTTATGATGTAGCGAAAGTGTCTGATATTTGAGTTTGAGTGATGGCACTTTCACCCCGTTCTTTCATGTGTAGACCAGAAATTAATTACAAAAAATTTACGTTTAAGCAAAAATGAAAAGTGCCGTGTTTACAGACACTATTTAAAATACTATTGTTAACGTCACGCCTTCCCTTACGGCGCAAATTATCGGTTGCTCGGAGTCACCCTCCTAGTTGCCTGCGGCGTGGTTGCCCAATTCTGGGGAAAAAATTCTGTTATGTAAATTTGGTTTTAGTTTCACTGGGAACTTTAGCCAGTGGTAAATCTGGTAATGAAATCCATGTAGTACTGAAATCCACTGCAGCTATATCAGGGTGACTATAATTTAATACGTTTATATTTATGTTGATAATCTGATTCCAGTAAGTGTAATTTCAGTGTACTTAACCAATGTGAATCCACATAGAGTAGTTTCAAAGTGGTTATTTGGTTGGATTCTCTTAGTGGGTTAAAGTCAAGAAACACCAGATCTGATTTTTATTTTTTAAATGGCTTGTCATTTTTATAAAAAAAAGCTCACATTAAGACATGGTATGACAGCATATTTAAGGCAGGTAGAGGAAAAATTCAGTGTGATCCTGACTAGGGAAACATCCCTAGTCTCTGACAAAAGCAAGTGCCGTGTAATAGAAGGCCGTGCATTGTGTGGTACGTTGACCACTACCGGCACTCTCAGTGTCCAATTTAAGAGAGCGTTCAAAGACCCGTTTAAGCTCAGTAGCAGAATCTGCTCAGTAGATTTGTACGGTCCGAGTCGGTTAGTGTTCTTGGAGACCAGGTGTGCACGCTCGGTTTAGGAGTAAAGTCATGTTCTTAGCTCGTCTGCTAAGTCAGAAATTCTGAATTCATGGGGGAATCATTTGTTGGGGGGGGGGGGAGAGGTCTTGTCTAATTTTAGAGCAGTAAAAAAAAAAAAGGTCCATCAGAGTGTTTGGTTGCTAGGTTACTTTTGGATCAATTGTGTTTACGAAATGGAGAAAGTTCCCTGCGGAATTCTGTTGGATTTCGTGGAATGTGAAGCTCAGTGGCAGGACCAGCTGTTGTGAATTTCGCCTTTCCTAGCGTTTGTTGGTTCCGCTTTAACGTGGACTTCTGTTGTGCTGCTTCTGCTCCAGATCCCTGAGGCTCTGCTCCAGGAGAGAGACAAGCGAGCCAAGTGGCACGGGGTACCGGTTCTGCTGCAGAAACTCTACGAGAGCAGTCATCCCAATAGTGACCTCTCCCAGACCCATGGAGTGGTTAAGGTATCCTGTCCCCTACCACACACACACACACACACACACCGGTCTTTCCGATTTAGGTGCAGAGGTCTCTTTTGTCGATCTAGCTGGGCATTAGCCCTGCGACTACATGTTTGAATCGACTTTCACAACACTGCGACGTCATGCTTTGGATGAGATTATAACCATGTCGACGGCTCATGCTTGTTTGAGAGGAAACGGCTGTAATGTACAGGCCGTGGAGGGGGCTTCCTGGGACGTTCTCGAGGACTTCGGCCTCTTCACCCACGCTGTGGTCTTGTGTCAGATCTGCGTCGGACGGCATTATACAATATGTGATCGTTTCCTAGTGTCTTTGAGGTATTTTTATGTGGGTTTACCTCAGTCGGCCGTGACGTAATCCAGTTTTAAACCATCATAGCGGCTTAGCCTGCCTCCGAAAAAATACCACACTTGATACTGCTGTTAGGTGTTTGTTTCATTTAATTTCTGTTTTTCAAGCTACCTGCTGATTGGTTAATGCGGTTATTTTCGCTGTGGTAGGAAATGTCATCCTTACTTTCTGTGGAGGCCATGTTTTTTGTGACCGAAGACCGGAAGACTGCACCCGAGTCCACCTACCCCAACACCTACACTTTTGATCTCTTTGGGGGTGTTGACGTAAGTAACAGAAGTCTTATTTAATAAGCCACTGGGTTAGTCACTGATGGGGGGGGGGGTTAACTGAATGCTGTTTCTCCTTGCAGTTACTGGTGGAAATCCTCATGAGACCCACTCTATCGACACAGAAGAAAAAAGCCCACAGTAAGTAACCTTTTACGGTCATGTCTCAGGCAGAACCAGTGAATGACATGCTTCCGACTTTCTTTATTTTATCTGCTTGTATGCTTTTTAAATAACAAAAGACTTCAGCGTGCTAACGCTGTGAAATAAAGTGCACTTGAATTACCTGATGCCGACGGTGCTCTTTTCTCCTTAGTGAGCGATGATCTAATCAAGGACTGCCTGAGCGTTCTGTACAATTGTTGCATATGTGTAAGTACTGCTGCTCATGGTTTGGAACGTTGCCATGGCATTCAGAGTGAGTTTCTTGGGGGGGGAAGAACGTGCTGTTGAATCAGAACCTGTGTTTCCTTTGTTTTTAGACGGACGGGGTGACGAAAAGCCTTGCGTCGCGGAACGACTTTGTCCTGTTTCTTTTCACACTGATGACAAATAAGAAGACGTTTCTGCAGACCGCCACGCTAATCGAGGACATCCTTGGGGTGAAAAAGGTCTGGGAAACATCTGAATTTTTCCACTGAGAAATTTCACAAAGCGTCGTGCACAGCTGTGGGCGGCGAAAATATGATTGACGTGTTCCCAAATTCCCCAGAACTCAGCAGCGCAGAATCGTTTCTGAACACATATGGAGGACTATCCCGTCTTTAATTTGTGTTTGTGGCATACACACTATCAGCATGGACTAATTTTGTGGGAAACTAATTTTATAAGATGGTTCAAAACCAACGGAGCAAAAAAATCAAGTGTGTCGGAAAAACCACGTGCATGTGAGAATGGCCTCCAATCAGTCTTCAGTGATCGAATTAGAATCTGTACGTGTGTGGGTTTGGTGAAAATGTACACCGACCCCCGCTGAAATTCTCTCCCCGCTTTGTAGGAGATGATCCGGCTGGAGGACATTCCTAACCTGCCCCACCTGGTGGAGAGTTTCGACCAGCAGCAACTGGCCAACTTCTGCCGTATCCTGTCGTTCACCATCTCTGAGCCCGACGTCAGCAACGACGACAAGCACACCCTCCTGGCCAAGAACGCCCAGCTGAAGAAAAACACCAGCCCGTCCCGCGCCGACATCAACCAAGGTAGGGCTGGGGAGCGGAGAATGAGCCCCCCTCGGCCGTTTAGGATCAGCCGCCCTTACGGCCGTGCGTTTCCAGTTTCTTCCCCTTATGTCGGTGGTCTTGGCCGCTTCTTGACTGCTGAGGTTTGGCATTGGCCCGGAAGGGGGTCGAGGGCCTTCATCCTGTCTCTTGTCTGCCAGTGACCCTGCTGAACATCCCGGGCTTCATCGAGCGACTGTGTAAGCTGGCCACGCGGAAGGTGTCGGAGGCCACTGGCACGTCCAACTTCCTGCAGGAGCTGGAGGACTGGTACACTTGGCTGGACAACGCCCTGGTGCTGGACGCGCTCATGCAGATGGCCACCGAGGAGGCGGAGCACAGCAGCCCAGGTGAGTTACGCCCCGCACCGCTTTAAAAGGGGAGCAGGGATCCACCCAACGAATTTGCAGTTGGTTTGGGAAAAGCGCTAAAAGCCAAGACAGTCTTGCACTAGGGACTGATCAGACCTGTAAATTCCTGTTTAGAGTATCGTGGTTGCGAGCTCTGAGACGACACGTTTAAACTGTGAGGGTGAATACTTTTGCACGATACTGTATGAACACGTGGTTTTTTTTTCACGACGACGCCTCACGTTCACTCCGGTCAGAATCGTCGGACGAGAGCACGTTGGCTACCAGCCCTCTTCGACATCAGTTACCGCAGTCGATGAAGATCGTACACGAGATCATGTACAAGGTGGAGGTGCTCTACGTGCTCTGCGTGCTGCTCATGGGCCGTCAGAGGACACAGGTAAGGGACCACGGTGATCCTTTCCAGTGTACTAAACAATGTGGCTTTGTGGTGGTTGCTTTTGTTCGGATAATGGTAGACTAAGGAGCTGGCTAGTCAGTGCTGTCTCTTTCCTGAGAGTTGGGTCCTTTTTGGATTCTGCCGAAGAGATTTTAGAACTAAATTGAATAATGATTGGTTTGGAGTTCAGTTGCACACCGTGTGTATTTTTTTGGGCATCTGCATCGGTTGAAGTGACTGCTGATGGATAACATAACCTCTCCATAGGTGCACGTGATGCTCGCCGAGTTCCGTCTGATCCCCGGGCTTAATAACCTCTTCGATAAGCTCATCTGGCGGAAACGGACTTCCAACCACGTTCTGCACGGGCAAAACCAGAACTGTGACTGCAGTCCGGTAAACGCACGTCATCCTTGCGTGGTTTTGCGCTTTTTAAAAACCGGTGTAGCGTTGTGGCGTTTTCCTTTTGCTCAGCCGCTTTCCTCCTCTAACTTCCTCAGGAAATTTCCTTTAAAATCCAGTTCTTGAGGCTACTACAGAGCTTCAGTGACCACCATGAGTGAGTATACGCGTCCAATGGCCGACGTGGTTACGCCCGCGCCCCCGGCAGTGCGATCTATGACGGAGTCTGACTTTGTCCCGACTGTAGGAATAAATACCTGCTCCTGAATAGCCAGGAGCTGAATGAGCTGAGTGCCATCTGCCTGAAAGCCAACATTCCTGAGGTGGAGGCCCTGGCCAACACGGACAGGTAAGGGGGCGGGGACTGTCTGTAAAAGGTGGGATTGGTGCGTGTGATTGGTGCACAGGCTGAGGGATCTCGTCTCCGCTTGCAGGAACCTGGTGTGCGACGGTAAAAAGGGGCTCCTGACGAGGCTGCTTGCGGTAATGAAAAGGGAACCGCCGGATTCCTCCTTCCGGTAAGGGCTTTGGAAAGCGTCTGAGCTTTCAGTTGCACAGGAGTGAATGGGTTGGTGTGTTAACAGCCCCCTCTGCTGGTCAGAGGTCAGTTGGCACTCCCACTGCATGCAAGGTGAATGGTAGCATTCAGACCTGCCATTCTCTATGTGTGTATTTTGCATTCCATGCACACTACGGGGTGCGATATTATGATTTAGAGGTACGCAAGAAGTTTCTCTTTCTGTGGTCTAGTCTATCTTTATAGTTATTGGCGTAAGTGGGGTAAATGCAATTTTTTACTGCTAATTTAATGAGGAGACAAACTCATGGGCATTTTGCTAAGTATAAGAGGAATTAAAGGGAACGTAGCTACGTAACACATGTTCAGTTTCGGCTGCTGGTTTGACAACGTCTTCCTCAGCATCTGGGTGGGTGTTGCTAATTAAACAAAATTCTCACGGTTGGCAGTTCTGTTACTTAATCTTCTGTACTAACCTCTCTCACGCAGATTTTGGCAGGCAAGGGCGGTGGAGAGCTTCCTACGAGGGGCCACTTCATACGCAGACCAGATCTTCCTGCTCAAAAGGGGACTCTTAGAGGTTAGGAAGGACTAGATACCTTTTACGATAAAGGGAATTTAGACAAGCCATTCGCTTTAACGAGCCCTTGACGTACTTTTTTATTTTCGCAGCACATCTTGTTCTGCATTATCGACAGCGGCTGCAAGTCTAGAGATGTCCTGCAGAGCTACTTCGACCTGCTGGGCGAGCTCATGAAGTTCAACATCGAGGCCTTCAAGAGGTTCAACAGATACGTCAACACGGCGGAGAAGGTGGGTGACCCCCCCCCCCCCCCCCCCCCGCCGGGCCGGGGCCGCCGCGCCAGACCTCTTGGCTCCGCCTCCCCAACTCCCCGGGGACACGACACGTGGGTAGAGCAAGGTCGCTCTACTTTCCCTCCTCCGGCTTGATGGACTGCGGCTTGATGGGCCCGGTCCGAACCGGCTTGGCCCCAGGGAGGGAGGGGGGCTTGTCGGTTTCGGGGCCCTCGGCTGGCGCCCCCTGGTGGTTGGGGGCGCCGCTGACGACAGGCTTCCCGACTCCTTCCACCCTGCCAGGCTTGTTGACTGGCGCCTTCAGCTGCTGCTGTTGCTCAGAGAAGAACTTGTGAGTGGACTGAAGAACCTCTGCTCGCTGTTTGGCCTAGGAAAACACAGACAAAGTCACAAGGGAGGAACCGGAATCCCATCCTAAACCCCAACCCAAAGCTGACATTTTTTAAATCCACGCACTAACTTGACAACGGGAAAGCGGCTCTTAAACGAGTAGGACTACTTGGCGGGCCTGGACTTGTGCTCTGACCGACCTTCAGGTCTTGCTCCGCTTTCAGTGCGGCCTGGGTCCCTCGAGGTGCCAGCGGTGGGCCAGGGGGGCCACGGGGAGGGTGTTGAGTTCTGGGGTGGGACATGAGCCCAGTGCCGACCGAGGGGGACATGGGGGGCCCCAGGGGAGTCCTCTGTACCCCGGTGGGAAACGACCCACCGTGGGGTGGGCGAACCAGAGGAGGCACTAGAGTAGACTGAGAGAGCATCTGTGGAAGGAGAGGAGAGGGGTACACACTCAGGTGGTCTAAAGGCTTTCCAAAAGCTGAGAGGAACCCTCACTTTAAAAAACAAAAGGAATAGTAACTTAAACATTTCAGAGTGGCACCAGGACGCCAGCAGTCTTCCCGCCGCTCACCTGTGGGTTGAACTGAGCCGGGTAGTGTTGGGGGATGCGAATTCCACCCGATCCGGACTGAAAGGGCTTCTGGTACAGCATGCTGTTCATCTTAGCGGCCTGGCCACTGGGGCTGCTGGAGCTGGCCCTGGAGACAGAGTGTGCGTGCCAGGTCAGAGACGGGCTGGACATACAGGGATTTACAAGTGGAAGAGTCAGTATCGCAAACGCAGGGCTTCACAAGATCCCTAAGTGAACTCTCTCAAAACTAAAAAGGAGAATGAAATGAAAAACGTATTCACTCCTAGTTTACGCATGTCTGTACAATCACTGCAGGTAGTTAACATAACATTTTTAGAGGTTGGATAAGGGTTAGTCAAACCTAACCCTAACATAACATTTTTAGAGGTTGGATAAGGGTTAGTCAAACCTAACCCTAACATAACATTTTTAGAGGTTGGGGATGAGAGGTGACCGTTTCCATGCGCACACCTGAAGGGGCTGGAGGTGGGAGTGGTGCTCCTGGCGCTGACCGGGGGCGTTCCCGGTTTCACATCCATCCCGCTACTGAACAGCTTCATATCCATTTCACACATCTACAGAAATACAACATCTGGCCAATCAGAGGGCGCACACACCCACACCTTCGCACTACTCCAAATGTATTTCACACATCTACAGAAATACAACATCTGGCCAATCAGAGGGCACACACACACACCCACACCTTCGCACTACTCCAAATGTATTTCACACATCTACAGAAGGTTTTTTAAAAATTGAGGAGATTTAAAGACGATAATCTTGGTGAGAATTAGTCTGTCTGTGGAGGCAGGGCTCACCTTGTTTGAGGACTGCATCATGCCGTGGGCACTCTGACCCATCAGGCCGCGGAAGGCCTGGGTCACCGGGGGCTGTCGGCCGAGGCCTGGGGCCTGCGCCTGGGCTGGGTTCGGCGGGAGAGCCAGCAGGGGCTGACCCCCTGATGACCCAAAGTTGGGCACGGAGAGCTGAGAGCCGGCCAGAGGCACAGTCACCTGATGGGATAGGAAACGAGGTACGCTGGTATCAGACTGACGACTTTTCTGCTTTTGTGTTTGTGTGTGAATTCTTCTCACTCAGATACAAAACTGGTCACCTGCATCATTTCTGTGAATCATCCAAATTCACAATGCTTAGAGAACTTACTTACTGCTTCCATGCAACTTCAGCAAAATTTTAAAAACCACAATTGTTTGAACTTCCTATTACAGCTATTCAGTTGTGACTGGTCCCGAGTCCTAGCAGGGACACATAATTACGCCTAGCCTACACAACATTGTCTTTCCTTTTGCCTTCTCGGTCTGTAAACATTGCCCTGGATACAGACTACATAAACGGTGAGAACAGCCTGTGCTTATTACTGGAGTGAGTGAAAGTGTGTGTGTGTCTGTGCGTGTCTGTGTGTGTGTGTGTTGGAGAGAGTGTAACGGGCATGTGTGTTTACCTGCTGCATGGCGGGAGCGTTGGGGTACTGCCGGGCGCTGTAATAGGGGCTCTGGGCGGAGTGAGTGTGTGGGGGAAGGTTTACCTGCTGCAGGGCGGAGCTGTGCGGCTGGGTGGAGCTGTAAAAGCTGCTCTGACCAGGCTGCTGCCCCGAGTACAGGTTAGAGTGCTGGGACAGTCCCTGTCGCGCCTGTGTCACAGCGGGTAACAAACTAAGGCTTTATACAGCCAGCACCACAAAAGGCCTCTTCAAAACGTCAGAAAAAGAGCCGCTTTGCATTGACAACATTGGTAACATCGATATCTCATCAAACACAGCCAAAAAAACCCCCCACAAATCTATCAGCCTGTACCTGTAAGAGGTGCGTGTCGATAAGCTGCGAGGCACCCAGGCCCGAGGGCTGGTTGAGCTGGGGTTCGAACAGAATAGGGATGTGCTGCGCGCTGGAGGTCTGCTGGAAAGCCATGCTTGACTGGGGCTTACCCAGGTCGGGAGGCTGCACTCCTGCGTAGCTATGCAGGGCAGTCCCCGACAGCATCATGGAAGGCTGGGAGAGACTGTTCTGCATGAAAGCCTGCTGAGACCTGCTGACACAGAGAAAACGCAGTGTCATTCACACAGCCACACCAGAAATCTGCTCATTTCTCACATCATGGAAGGCTGGGAGAGACTGTTCTGCATGAAAGCCTGCTGAGACCTGCTGACACAGAGAAAACGCAGTGTCATTCACACAGCCACACCAGAAATCTGCTCATTTCTCACATCTCACATTCTGATTAACTACATATACTCAGCTAGAAGTGAGTATACACAACTAAGGGCGGCCCAGTACTTTGAGCCAGTTTGGGGGGGGATCTTCCGACCACACTCATACAGGCTCACCTGTAGGGCTGTAGTGAGGAGCTGAACAGATCCTGGGGCTGGGAGACAGGTGGACCGGTCCCCAGGCCCAACTGTGGCTGGTGCTGGTGCTGGTGCTGTCCTTGCAGGGGTGCGTATATGGGGATAGGGATCTGCTGCACTGCCGTCTGCTGTAACCCAAAAAAAAAGAAAATCAAACAACGCGAGAGTGGACCTGGAGGGTGGGGGAATAGGACAAACGCTGGCAGAGAGGTCTCCTCGGTCTGTCCGCAGAGCCAGCGGTAGAGGGCTTAATCCAACCTCTTTACCTGTGAGAGGCCAGGCTGATAACCCTGTTGCTGAGCCAAGGAAGGGGGTGCAAGGCGAGGGTGCGGGGTGTTGAACAGGTGGCTGGTGTCCATGTAGAACGCCGGGATCTGGGCAGCAGAGCCTACACACAATACGTCAACAAAACCCACAGGACATCCGAATATGAGACGAGAGCCACAACCAAGTAAGCTTAACTGAACTTTGATCTGAGCTTAAAGTTTCTGCTGCAAATCCTTTGTGAAAAGATTTTAGTAGTGTTTGATATATCAAAAAGAAAGGCATCTCCAACTTGTGGTGAAACATTAGTGAGCCTTTAAAACAACAGTGATAAGTAAAAGTTGCCAAGTCAAAATAAACCTTTTGCTTTTAGTTTGATTTCTGACCACAGATCAGGAAATGTGAAATAGCTGCCTTAATGTCTTCCCATCAAAGGAGCAATTTACCATCTAATGGTAGTTGACCAAATGTGTTGAAATTTTACACGTAAGGGGCCATTAACAGGCTAAAGTGGCGTATTGCATTTTGTGGCCCACTGGGCACAGACCCCAGAGTATAAATTAGAGATAAATAAAACAGAATTTTATAATTTTGACATTAGAGCTCTACTGACTGTCCAGTGTTCTTAGTAAATAACTGCAAATACTCACTGCAATATTATTTTGTCCACACAGTGGCTAGCCCGCCTCCCTACAAATGTGTGTGTAACTCTAGACCTCTGCTGGCAGCAGGCAGGTAGTACAGCTCTGGATAATAAACTTTCTGCAGTGTATTATGCCTCCGATCGCATTGCTTTCTTCCCACAACTGGAATTTTGCCCATGTTTCCATAAATACTGTCACCCCTTTATCCTTTGACAGTGGTTCTTTTGTTGAAGCTTTAATTAGGCACCAACTGGGAAATACTCGATACTTTTTACAATACCTAAGGAGAACCAATATTGACCTCCCTTTAATACTCATGACAAATCACATCTACAGTCTAATTTGCATGCAAGGTCAGTAAATACAATCATATCTGACAGCACGTTCAACAGATACCAGTGAGACTCATCCAATGATTAACAAAAAACAATCAAATTCTTTTGTTGAAGCTTTAATTAGGCACCAACTGAGAAAATACCCAATACTTTTTACTCATTTAACAGTATTTGGCTAACGTTTCATTAATCCTGGGAAGACCCAGTGTGATAAATTAACTCCATTGCACAAAGCTCTTCAGGTAGCACGGGGCTAGTGGTGCAAGGCAAGAGGCCTTCAACAGGGCAGAAAACCCACCTGCAGCCGACTGCGACACGAAGACCTGGGGCGTCTGCTGCTGCGGCAGGAGAGAGGGTACACAGCCCAGCGGAGAGAAATGGCCTCCAGACACGCCCACACCCTGTAGCTGCTGGGGCTTCACTTTGCAGATGTTGGGGGGGTCTGAAGTGGACGTGGTTTTCGTGCTCAGAGAGGTGGTGGTGTAGGTTCCAGAGCCTAACCGGAGAAACGGGCAAGTCATTCCATCATAACCCTCCCCAGTCAGCAGACGCTGCAGCGGAGCCTTGCGTTTTGAATAGCATGAGAGTATATGGAGTGTGGGCGCCTCACCTGACAGCGAGGTGCTGGGTGTGACCGAGGCGACTGGGATCTGGGCCATGGAGGTACTGGAGAAGGAGCTGTAGGGCGCACTGACCCCCCCGCCACCGCTGGTGATGGGAGATGCGGACGAGGTTACAGGAGAGTTCTTCTCCCCCAGACTCGGCGAGTTCTCCCAGGCCTTACGTGCCGACTCCATCTGGGTTGATAAAGGATCCGGACCGAGTTATGACTGTGGACTGAGGAACACTGAAGCGGTGGTAAGAGGGTGACTAAGAGGACTCACCTTTAGGGTGAGGTCCACAGTAGCAGGGGAGACGGTAGAGAGGCTGGAACTCTGCTGCAGTGCCTCTCTGCGAGGCAGGGGCAAGGTGTGAGGTAGCGCCACCTGGAACACAAAGCCACGCCCGCCGCCCAAGCCTTGGATTTTACACACATGGTGAAGACGGAAGAAAATACATCTGCAACTGGAAACCCAAAACTGTCTCTTCACAAAGCTCATGTCTACAGACACCTAACACATTTCATCTATATAAAGAAATACACCAATGAGAAGAGTCTCAATGACGACTCCTTGTGTGTGAGGAGACTCACGTTGGCAACCAGGCTCTCCTCCATCTTGCTACCCCCAGTGGGGACACTGTCAGCCAGGGATGAAGACGGGGTAGTATAGTCCATCACTGACTCCTAAGGAGAACCAAGATTGACTTCCCTTTAATACTCATGACAAATCACATCTACAGTCTAATTTGCATGCAAGGTCAGTAAATACAATCATATTTGACAGCACGTTCAATAGATACCGGCGAGACAATCCAATACAGAGTAGCCCAAGTCGCTGCAGGTGGCAAACAGACCCAGCCCTTTTGAGCTGAGGTTAGTGTAATTAACCGCCAGGGTTACCTTGGAGCCACTCCCGTACTCTGTGGATGGGACAGTGATCATGCTGTCTATGTCGCCCACCAGTTCGGGGACCTTGCCGTCCTTGTTGGGAGAGCTGGGTCCGGCGCCCCTGCCACCCAATGGGCCACCTTTGTCCAGCCCCTCACCCTCCGTCTGCCGCCCATCCTTGGCCTTGCGGTTCTTCAGCGAGCGTTCCTTGCCAATTGGACCCGGCTTGTATTCCTTCGTCTCTGGGGCGCTGAGCTCTGGCAGCTATGGGTGAGAGGGGCAAGTTGTTTAACACGACAGCCGGAATCTCGACCGTGGGAATGAGCAGTCTGTGTGTGTACGAGCAGTCTGTGTGTGTACGAGAGAACCTTCTGGGCCTTGATGGGCCCAGCTTCTGCCTTTGTTCCTTGGGCTCGAGCAGTCTGCGTGTGTACGAGCAGTCTGCGTGTGTACGAGCAGTCTGCGTGTGTGTGTGTGTACGAGCAGTCTGCGTGTGTGTGACAGAACCTTCTGGGCCTTGATGGGCCCTGCACGGGGCTGCTTCTGCCTTTGTTCCTTGGGCTCGAGCAGTCTGCGTGTGTACGAGCAGTCTGCGTGTGTATGACAGAACCTTCTGGGCCTTGATGGGCCCTGCGCGGGGCTGCTTCTGCCTTTGTTCCTTGGGCTCTGGCAGTCTGCGTGTGTACGAGCAGTCTGCGTGTGTACGAGCAGTCTGCGTGTGTACGAGCAGTCTGCGTGTGTACGAGCAGTCTGCGTGTGAGAGAACCTTCTGGGCCTTGATGGGCCCTGCGCGGGGCTGCTTCTGCCTTTGTTCCTTGGGCTCGGGCAGTTTGTTTTCAGAGCCCTTCTCCAGCAGGGCAGGCACCCCATCACTGTCCGTGCTTCCCGCTGACGAGGGCGCCCCAAACTGAATGCTGTCCATGCCCAGCTCCACACCAGTCTCAGACCCAGGTTTTACCCCCTGTTTCCAAGGAAACACAAAAACAGAGGGAAACTATTCAAACGATTGAATGAGTAGGGTAGTCAAAGGAAAATATTGTTGGCTAAAACAATTGTAGAAAGTAACTTGACTTTTTCCAGCCAACTCACCTCAGGAGTGACAGCACCAGTGAAGGATGTGAGAGGCTTATTCCAGGCACTAACTGAAGGAGGCTGGGGAGGGCTGATGGGTCCCACTGCAAAACGATAGGAACCAAAGTTAGTCCTAGTGAAAACACAATTAAATACAGTGCAAGCTTCACAAACTTCACAAATGGCATGATCCAATAGTGACACACTCACGTTTCTTGATGTCGGAGAGGACGGCCGAGCCTGCCACCTTGTTCTCCCAGAGCTCGGTTCCCAGGGTGCTGCTGGTCTTGCCAGGGAAGTCCACACCGCTGGGCAGCGACCCGGGGGCCTCCAGGACCTGGGGAGGCGGCGCACCGGGTGGCTGAGCTGGGGTCTGGCTGGAGTGCTGGGGAGCCGGCGTCGGTGCCGGTGTCGGTGTCGGTGCCGCCTGCTGCTGCTGCTGCTGCTTTTTGGCAAACCTGGGCGGAAGTTTGGACCCACTTCCCCTCCCCTTCTCTCCAGAGCCCTTCTTACTCCAGTTCTGCCAGGGCAAGAACAGCCAACAGCCACGTGGAAATTTGAAATGAATAAGGCAAGCCAGCACCACACCAAGGCAGGAATTCTCCCCACAAGGTCACCTGTACACTCAGCTCCTCCTTTTTCCTCCTCTCCTCGTCCTGGAGACGTTTCTGCTGCTTGCGCGAGACCACCTCAGTAAAGCCGTCGTCATTAGCGCTGGACTGAGGGTCCTCCAGGGTGGTGACCTCAGGTTGATCATCAATTATCACCACACCTGCAGAGAAGGAAGGGTTAACACAACCCTAATCACCACACCCGCAGAGACCGAAGGGTTAACGGAACCCTAATCACCACACCCGCAGAGACGGAAGGGTTAACAGAACGTCCAAGACACTCACTGGCGGAGTTGTTAGGGTAAACCGAACGTCCGAGACACTCACTGGCGTAGTTGTTAGGGTAAACCGAACGTCCGAGACACTCACTGGCGTAGTTGTTAGGGTAAACCGAACGTCCGAGACACTCA
>JAOYSI010009814.1:0-10704 GCA_025775065.1 Hiodon alosoides
AGAGAGAGATAGAGAGAGAGAGAGAGAGAGAGAGAGAGAGAGAGAGAGAGAGAGAGAGAGAGAAAAAGCAAATGGATGGTGCTTGAACTGGGTGCCGGTTTTGGTAGTTGACTAAAGACTAGGCGTGCTTGGATATGCTTTTACGTCAATTTTAAACGGTGTAAAGAAAACAAAGAAAATTAAATACTAAAGTTTAAATCATATAAAAATGATTAGTTCCCCTAACCCCCTTAAATATAGTTATGAAAGTCATTTTGATTGTTTTGTCATGAACCACAAGCAAACGGCTCGGGACTGTCGAAACATTCCACATGCCCAGTGCTCACTGGCGTCTTTGTTCGGTCGAACTGGCATTCCCCAAATCTCCACGTTCTTCAAATGCCTCCCTCTTCCTTATTTTCTCAATTATGCACTTGTTTACTTTATAAAGATCCCTTTTCCAGTAACCCACATCCCAATGGGAAACGTGTGCACTTCGACCTTTACAAGTCGTCTCCCCTTCAATTATGTCACCGAATTGTCCCCTGAGTGCGCTCGGGCTGAACGTCCCGCAACTGGGTGATGAGGTGGACATGTGGAGAAAGCTAGGACCTATTGCATTTGCATTCACCTTTTATTAAACATAAAACGTGCTTCACACAGTACTGAATAATACATAACTCTGCAGCACAGACAATTTGAACTAAAACAGACGTAATTCATCCATTGGTTGATGGTATTGCTTGATGGCAAGAACTATGCGTAATCCCCTTATGTTTCAGGTATGGGCAAAATCGGCACACATACACACAGTGTCATTGAAACGGACAGTGTTAGAAAATCAATGTTATGAAGAAAAAGTTTACCAATATCACATCCTATCAGTTTATATGTTTGCACGAGGTGGTTCTGCAGGCTGATTTTGTCACAGGATGCTATCAGGTCGAATAACAACAGGCCACTGGTTCTCTGCGTTACGTCAAAGCTGAAGGGTGACTAAACATACGGGAGATAGTCATCGTCAGACGCTACTAAACTCTAAGCAAACAGGAGAGAAGATAATCAGTTTAGTAAAAACCAGTCTTTTCAGAAAACTTACTGAGGCATCGTCTGCTTTTCTCTTAGAAAGAGGCATGCATTTCCCCCCTATAGCATGTCATTTCCCCTCGGAAAGAATGAGTGTTCTGGTAGCTAAGCCTCTGTTTTTGTGGCTGTAATCAGGCTTGCCTAAGCCGTTTCATGTCTGTCTTCACCGAATCCATGACTTGACATTGTGCAGTCTTTTGAGAGACAGGGGACAATAAAGACTTGCGCACTGTGCATTCATTGGAGAAGTTTATCATTAAAAGCCAATGAGCCCCTGACTGTGTATGGTAGTCATTTGGTACAGATGGAAATAGTTTTCTCTGGGCAAGGTCCCAGCCACCAAGCTCTGGAAAACTCATACTTCCAGTTTTGGGTTTGGTCTGAGCAATATTCTATTAGCCAGTGATCTCCACTTGTAAATGAGATATGCTACTAAATAAAGCTTATAGCCAGACAAATGTGTGTAAAGCAATATTTATTCTCTCTCTTACCCATCCAGGAAAACAGTAGAATACCTCATATAGTTACCCACAAGAAGCAAGCTATTTGATGGTCCCAAGAGTGGTAAAAGACAAATCTGAAACTTAATCGTAGCACAATCGTATCTTTTTAGAGGCTGTAAGAGATTTCATGCAACTGTCATAAATCCTTCTTTAGTAATTAGTATTTTAATATTTGTATCTGGTATGTAGACTATATAATATCGTAATACATGTTGTTATGGTTAATTTGAAATGCTGTGTATAATTGGACTTTCTGTTTGGCCCACACACCTGTGCATTTTTTTTTTTTTTTAAATGAAAATAAATGTGAAAAATATCTTCATGAAAGAGGAACGGTAAGAGAGAAAGAGATGTTCCACTGCCCATGTCCTGATGCACTGTAATCTACTCCCATGGGTGTGGGGGTGATGCTGTGACAAGGCAGGCAGTTAGGCCTGTCAGCTGAACTGGACCCATCACCAAGTAAGCCTGCGGGTACTGCAGTGTGCCTGCTGAAACACCTTGCTAGCAGTGTTAACTCGTGACATTTCTCACTGCACTGGCCCCAGACAATCCAGTGATTTTGTGGATTGCCTACCGTACAGTTGAGAATGAAGCAGAGAGAGATTTATTCCAGTGATTTTGTGGACTGCCTACCGTACAGTTGAGAATGAAGCAGAGAGAGATTTATTCCAGTGATTTTGTGGACTGCCTACCGTACAGTTGAGAATGAAGCAGAGAGAGATTTATTCCAGTGTTTCTGTCTTTGGCCCACAGTGGAATGCTTTTACTGTTTCACCAACCAGCAGAACAGGGACTTGCTACTTCATAAACTAAATGCTATATTTATTAGCTCTGCAAAAAAATTAAGTAGCCAAAAAAGATAGGAGGCAAGTTCCTTCTATTTTTACAGCCGTTACGTGAACTGTCATATGCTACGTGTTAATTATCTAAGATTTATTACATCCTCAAAACAGCAGCGAGTTTCTGTAGCCAGAATTTCCAGAGAATAAACACTATTAGAATAAACGTCCCATTAGACTCGTCCTTACCAATGCTAAAAACGCGACAGCATCATGCAGTGCAGTGGCACCTGTTACACAGAGACGCAGGAAACTTGTCCTTACCTATGACAAAAACGCGACGGCATCATGCAGTGCAGTGGCACCTGTTACACAGAGACGCAGGAAACTTGTCCTTACCTATGACAAAAACACGACGGCATCATGCAGTGCAGTGGCACCTCTTACACAGAGACGGGGGAAGTTGACTGTGTGCAGTCTCATCTGGTCCCATGTTTCGCGTGATTTTCCATCTTCAGAGAAGCTGAAAAAAAAAAGAAATAGCAGCTGATATTATGAGAGATAGCAGCTTTGCGCTATCACAACTCTCGGAATTACTAATTTGTCAGTTATGCATTCCTGAACAGGATGTGTGTTTGGTTTTTATCCAAATCCTTACAGCCTTGGTCAAACACACTTGAATGAATAGCCTCAGCAGCTGTGTGCTACATAACACATTTATCCCCTTGTTGTAAACGATTGTAAGCTTCTTCGTTAAAGCCGAGGGACTTTCTGCACAGACTTGGCCACGTTCAGAAATGCTCTCAAATACTTCAGTCTGCCAACATAGTCTTTGGCCTTTGGAATACCAGCACGAGGATTGTCATCTCAACATTATGCCAGGGAACCTCTCCTGCTAATCGCAAAGCTTGATCACATAATGAAGTATTTCACTGTTTTACTGACGGTTTCTAATTGGTTATCCTACAATATAGGTTGCTTGCATTCTCCTTTGGTTATTACAAACAGAGCTCTGTGTATGCATGCTTCAAATTTTAATCTACGGGCAGTTTGTAAACCATTTCAAGTTTTGTGTTGAATCTGTGAAGTATTTTTGATGAAGGGTAGTGACACGCGACATTGGCGGGTTTACACCTCTTTATGCGGGCCATTAAAAACAATTACTAAGTGAGTTGCGAACAGGTGACTTAAACCCACCAGAAAATCGGTGTTAGAAGCCATGCAGTACGGAAACCAAGGCCATTTTACTGTACCAAAATGACTATTGTTATTACTAATTGAGTTGTCGTTTTTTATAGTGTTGTTCTGAAAACCTGGTGTCATCAGTCATAATGTCAATAAGTATTGTCGGCCTTGGATTAAAGTATTAATTTCACAAGACATTGGAAGAAGTTTTACATTCAAAACGTTCATTATGCTCCACAGTGCACAGTGTATCAGCTTTTTATAATTTGGATTAGTGTGCAGTATATCTGTCTAATGATTTAAATAAATTTAATTAAAGACATTAAAGACAATATATAATATATATTTTTTATTTATTTATTTTTTTCAAAATAAATTATTTTTATTTTTATTTTATTTTGGAATTGCCAATTATTTGTACAGATTTTTTTCTTTTCTCTCCCCAATTTGGAATGGGAAATCAGGTCAAGGAAATCATACAGTCACATCACACCTGCACCTGTGTGAAGCCACATCACCTCTGCACCTGTGTGCAGTCACATCACCTCTGGACCTGTGTGAAGCCACGTCACCTCTGGACCCGTGTGCAGTCACGTCACACCTGGACCCGTGTGAAGTCACGTCACCTCTGGACCTGTGTGAAGCCACGTCACCTCTGGACCCGTGTGAAGCCACGTCACCTCTGGACCCGTGTGCAGTCACGTCACACCTGGACCCGTGTGCAGTCACGTCACCTCTGGACCTGTGTGAAGCCACATCACCTCTGGTCCTGTGTGAAGCCACATCACCTCTGGACCTGTGTGAAGCCACATCACCTCTGGACCCGTGTGCAGTCACGTCACACCTGGACCCGTGTGAAGCCACGTCACCTCTGGACCCGTGTGCAGTCACGTCACACCTGGACCCGTGTGAAGCCACTTCACCTCTGGACCCGTGTGCAGTCACGTCACACCTGGACCCGTGTGAAGTCACGTCACCTCTGGACCTGTGTGAAGCCACGTCACCTCTGGACCTGTGTGAAGCCACATCACCTCTGGACCTGTGTGCAGTCACATCACCTCTGGACCTGTGTGAAGCCACATCACCTCTGGACCTGTGTGCAGTCACGTCACCTCTGGACCTGTGTGAAGCCACATCACCTCTGGACCTGTGTGAAGCCACGTCACCTCTGGACCTGTGTGAAGCCACATCACCTCTGGACCCGTGTGAAGTCACGTCACACCTGGACCCGTGTGCAGTCACGTCACCTCTGGACCCGTGTGAAGCCACGTCACCTCTGGACCTGTGTGAAGCCACATCACCTCTGGACCTGTGTGAAGTCACGTCACACCTGGACCCGTGTGCAGTCACGTCACCTCTGGACCTGTGTGAAGCCACGTCACCTCTGGACCTGTGTGAAGCCACATCACCTCTGGACCTGTGTGACTACTAGGAAGATGTTTTCTTTTGAGATGTTCAGAAGGTTAGCCTATCAGGACAATCTTGATGGCAATAGAAAGGAGATGAGGCAGAGATTAGGCAGTGTAACCGAACAGCTCTGACTTTCAGTGTCGTGCCTTTTTGAAGGCACCTCCGTGACCTCAGGATCAAAGTTTCAAGATTTGTAAACTGCTCTGGGAAACAGATTGTGACTGTGCACAGTCAGCGCCACAAAAGTGAAAGCCACGAAATGACTCACATCCACAGTAATAAACACTGCCTAAGCAGCTCACGCTTTTAGAACGAGCCCGCACAATGTTGGTAAGCACATTCAATGGTCGCTTTTAAAAAATATCTGATGGCTGCAGTTTGGAAATAAGGTTTCATGACATTAGGCCCTGTTTGACACAAATATAAGTAAAAGTAGGATTTTAAGATACAACCTCTAATTTTGAGATTATGATTATCCCCAGCCATTACATCAGGGTCACCTCTTCATAGCCGCCTGGTCACCCAGAAATACACCGTTGGGTGCATTATTTCCAGCAGAACTGTGATTCATTTAGTGCAGTCCAACAATGTTGGTTGTAAACGTGTGAAGGTTCTACATCTGGGCACTGGTAATCATTCATGTGTGGCTGGGAGAATGCCGACACAATTTTAAAAAAGAGTCCCTACTAGGAAGATCTCAATGTCAAAGATTACATAAACTGTGCAATGTTAAGTGATCTGCTTGTAAAACCAATTTTGGTGAGATTCACTTCATGGTGAATGATGGTCAAATAACTGATATTTATTATTTAAACAGACCAATCAAACTTTCCTTGAACAAGATTAGAAGTTTAGAAGGGAAGACCAATGCTGGAGGAGTGGTTTTGCAGTTATTCATTGAGGATTTTCTATCATCCAGTTAGATGGCATCCAACATACTACTTAGATTTATTCATCTTAAATATTTATTGAAGAACAATATTTGCTATTCCCCTGCTGAAAAAGTGTATTGTCTGGAACCCACGTTAGATTTCTGCTGGACGAATATGATTGGTTGCAAGCTGAAACACCAGCAGCTTACCACAAAGCATCATTGTATTGGCTTGTGAGCCAGGCACTTGAGCAAACTGTGATTCCAGTCCCAACAATGTGCCGAACGGGTGGGCGGGTTCAGCCTTAACTCAGACAGCCTCGAACCGCCAGCAGGTCAGAGGAGAGGGGCCAGCTCCCTGAAACCGATGACATTCCTGCACCGCACTAATCAAACCACGCACTGGCACACCAGCTGCAGCAAGCCAAGCGGGGCAGGTGCTGGGCTGGAAAATGTCCATAGGGTTAGAGGCAGGGTGCAGCAATGAGGCTCGCACCTCTCCAGTGCAAAAGCAGTTTTGCTCAAGCTGAAGTCATGTTTCTATACTGGCAACAACTCCCACTGACCCAACAATGTGGCGTAGACCTTGCTGCTTTCCCTCTGCTTCATTGTCTTAAGAATAAGTCGACAAGTGCATTCGTTTTTACGCGAGAAGTTAATTTACATTGTTGATGGAAGTGCACATTTATAATAGAGCAATATAGACGTGTACATTTAGTATACAAGCAATATAGTATTCGGTGATTTAATGTACCCTTCGTCAGGGGTTTATGGGGCAAAGCATTTAGTGTATACTAATATTGTTGCACACATTTTGTAACCAAAATTGTTTTAAAAATGTGATTAAATGTGGATTCAAAATAAAAGCAGTGGCAAACACACAGTTACAACAGTTTTGAATAACCTGTCCCAATAACATGGAGGCATGGAATACTGGAATGTGTGTAACCCGGATGTTTTAGTTGGTTTCTTAGTTACTCTGCTTGGAAAACAGCCACAAATACAAAGTGCTACAATTTAAATAGAATGGTTATTTCTAATAAATATTTATTTTCACTCATTAAAATATTTTCATTTGGGGAAAAATGCATTGCATCATGTGTTAAATGGAGCTTTTTGTTTATTTAGCAATTTATTTTTTCCAGATGTGAGTTTGGCCATGGTAAATGCTGGTTGATATCCCAGTCCTCCAGGCACTACACGTCTTAGGATTGCGACACTTCAGGAAGCATATGTTTCACATTACCAATAAAATAAGTAATTGGGACAAACTTTAGAGTTCATTGGTTAAACGTGGCCCTATGCATCATTATGCATTAATTGATATGCACGAAAACCCAAATTGGCTGCTCTGTTTCCAATCTGTGTATTTTTTTTTTTTTTTTTAACGAGCCAAACTCTCTTGTGAGGGAGATTTGAAATATCAAAATTGCAATGCAGGAAAGTTCTGCGAAGCACGTAAAAGACTCCAGCTGTACACGCTTCATTATTCTTCAGCAGAGGACTTTGGAGTGAATGAGACGTTTTCAGGACCACCGTGATCACAGGGGTCCCCGACTGGGGAGAGACGTAGGCCGCAGCAGCTATATCAAATGTCTTCAGTGTGAGCGCATCCAAGACCAATCGCTCTCCACAAGCTTCGAACCCGGGTCTTCATCAGCTGGTTCATCGGTAGTCTTCGTCAGACGCAGTAGTGACTTGTTTTTCCCCGCTCGTTTGTTGCCTCGCCCCTGCCTCTCATCGTAACTCCCCTCGCCGCCTGCATGACTTTTACAGGAGGGACCCAAATGATCACCGTCCCGATTAGAGCTGGTATTGTCCTATCCCCTAACCGTGTCATCCAATGGTAGCACGCATTGCGGTCCAACAGACGTCACATTAATAAATCTGCTCAGAACATCGTTTCTTCTCCCCACACTGGCCAGTCATTTTCTAACCCATGCAATGATCAAATTAAAGCCGGTAAACAAGCATGCCTGAAAAAACTGAGTTAACTATCCGTTATTTGAATACCATGCGTTGCTTAAATGCGTCATAACGTAGAACAGGAAAACAGCAGCGCAGTTAAACTGCAGTTCAGCTGGAGGTTCAATTTGAACTTCTGTCTTTGAAAAATCTATTGTGAAAAGGAAATAATTGAGTTACTGGGTGATAACGTACACGCATGTGTTTTACACTCAAATAAAATTAAGTTTGCCATTGCAGAAATGTAATTACCTATTACTAATAAAGCACATTCAACCCTGGAACATACAATTTATATTCCTTTGTAATAGTGTCTAAAAGTTCTTTACTCCTAAGTTCATTGCTCCATTTAATTTTGTTCAGCTGAAAGGGAAGGAAAAAAAACAGTTACATAATATGATCATAGATCCACATCTGGGGGAGGATTGCATAAATGTTAACGAAATATTTTTTTCTGTTTTAGTTTATTTGTGAGCAATATTTCTCAGAAACTGAGATCTAATTTTGTAGACAAAATCCTCACACCCCAGAAATCGTGTCCTTGACTGCATGGCATCAATTTGTTTTTTGAATCATAAAACTTTTCTGCTTGAGACTAGAGGGTCAGTGAGTGAGACCTATTTTATTTTATTTTGTTAAATCAGCCATACTGTATTTTGCCATTCCTTTGAACTTGTAAGTTGAGCTGGCAGGCTTAAAGTAGTTTTTTTTGACCAGCTCTGGAGTAGACATGTTACATGGACAGAGAGAGGTAGAGGTCTTTGGCTCAAACATCTTCTTGTCTTTGATTTAAAGGCTTACAACGATTTGGAGCAAGGGTTTGAGGGATTTGCAGTCTAGTGCAGCCACTGTTCTTGGTCCACATGAGGAGATTTTGTTGCCTCCCTGCGTTTTCCTGTCACTTCGATCTGAGCTAAGGCAACGTTTTGGCATAGCAGTTAAAGACTGGATTTTTGACAGTATGGATTTCAATTGAAGGACCAGTTGCACCTCATTCATGTAAAAGTGCTTCTTTCTGCTTCGGTGATTAGAGATTCAGAGATCATTTTCTCTGATAAAAAAAAAAACGACAAGCTAATGTAGGCCAACTGGTCGTTCTGTTCAAGATCCGCCGATTGTGGTCTCTAGGATGCACAGTGGGGATCCCCAATCTCAATTTCTGACTCGCAACCATCAATGACAGGAATGACATCACATCCTCCTTTCTCCTCATAGCACCCAACCATCACTCGATTCGCGGCTTCCTGCCTTTGTCCGACTCATCTGTGGGTTAGCTGAACAGCGCCGTCACCTAACTATCCTCGAGCGGAATTTCCTCATTTCCTCCGTGACCAACCTAGATCTGGATTTCTAGGCACGTTTTTTTATATTTCCGTGAACTTGTTTTTATCCTGCTGCATATGCGCTAAAATACATGCTTAAAAGCCACCCTTCAATCAAATTCTGATTGTATCCTCCATCTGTGTATACTTCATACACATTACCGTGCGGTGGCACTATATCTCACTTGAGATGGGCTCAGTATTTTGCTAGTTGACTGGAAGGTGTGATTCCTTGTAAAAGCAGTGCTTCAGTATCAATGCCTCGTGAGCACTGTCATTTTCGGCCCATACTTAACGCGCTCTTCAGGAAGGAAATGGGGTGATAAAAACAATGTTAATTTCTCTGTCATTCACAGCACAACTGCACTAGGAAACTGCACTAGGAAACCACTGGCAAGAAAAGGGTGCTTGACTGTTCTCTGTTTAATTTCTATTCGCCCACTTCAGCAATCACTTGTTTAGTGACACAAGATTTTAATCGAACATCAGTTACAATTATACGCCAATATTCACAGTATTCGACTTGCAGTACTCAAAGTGAGTAGTACTCAAAGTGCAGTACTCAAACACTCTGAAGTGAAAGGAATCAAACTTGAGTCTGCAGTGCCCGTGAAACCATAAAAAAACCAAAAACAACACGGAAGCCAGTAGGGTCCACAATTTTAATGTCCTCAGTAGGCTAACTATCTATGTTCGCAGTAGGCGAAATACGAAAACAATACTATTATTGTAGTTTTAGATTCAAGTAAGGAAGTGGTGCCGCTCTGATTTTGAGTGGCCTGCTTTCCCACCTCCTTCTCTGCGGCAGTGGCACAGAGGACCTGCCTTTACCCTGGTGGTCACTGAGTGTTAATAGCAGAACTAACAGTAGGGAGCAGTGTGCAGGGGGTGCATTTCTCCCTTCTATCTTCCTCAGTCTTTCCCCCTAATTGAAGGCGTAATTTGATGACACTTGTAACAGAGTTTAATGTAATTAGTGTCTAGGTGAACTGGAAAAAAACACCTGTTAGCCTCTTTTTTTTAATTTTGTGAAGTGCTGAGTGCTTTACAAAGAGAATGCGCTCAGTAGATGGTAAATCCTGGTATAGAACACTCCTCGATTCCCCCGGGGACCAATTTTCATTCAATCCCTTGATAAGACGAATGCTGTGTAATAATTATCAGGGTGTCATCGGGTTCAAGATTAAAATCCGCTCTCCTGTGTCACAAGAGAGACAAGAAACGGGGGGGATGAGCAAGCCCGTTTAATTAAAGCATCAAGCTGTCTGAGGAAATGAGGAAGGCCTAATTAAGTCTAAAGACTGGACTCTTGACAAAGTATCTCTGAATTGCATCCCAAGTGTTTTTTTTCTCTTTTGTTTTTGTTTTTTCTTTCTTTTTCAAAATGTAATTTCTATGTTATCGCTTTGAGCTCATTTTCAAAAGGCATCTCTTTTGAAGGAGACACTCTTTTTGGAAGTCATTGGAAGCCACTGTTGCTTATGTGTGTCCTAATTAAACAGCCGCTTCAGCTCTCAATAGCCAAGCTCGTACCGTCTTCTCCCCGGGGGGGGGGGGGGGGGGGATTCCTGCATCATTATGTGGTGGGTTGCGAGTTGTAA
>JAOYSI010009815.1:0-10704 GCA_025775065.1 Hiodon alosoides
TCTCTCTCTCTCTCACACACACACACACACACACACACACACACACACACACACACACACACACACACACACACAACGTATGATCAAAGCCTAATCACATTTTTACTTACACCACATTCATAACTGCCCAGAGCCCCAGGATGTGCCAAAACTCCAACTCACGCTGAGAACAAATACTCCATCCTTTCCAGGAGGTCAATATAAAGAGCAATTACCCAGTGATGTACCCGTCTCATTCCACCTCTGGATTTTTCACCAGTCAGCTCCATCTTGACCTCTAGAGGGAAAAAATTACTTTGCCTGAATGATAACCTACTGTACAATTAGACTTCTGTCACTGCATAGCATCTGTCACTGCATAGCATTGAGAAACCAGGAACTACAGTTACATGAACTAATGAGGCTGAAAAGATCTAACACCTGCTCTGCATATGTTTAGTTTTATTTGGTCATATTTTAACAAACAAACCTGTCAGCTATGCAGTGTTAGCAAGTAGCTTATCATACCTATAACTTTAAGGCATTAATCTCTCCACCCGTACCTTGAAGAAATGTCATGCAGATTTAATGAAGACTTCAAGCTTTAATACATGCACTCAAAGTGCTGTGTATTAGGTTTAATACTGAATGAGTAAACGGTCATGAGGAAGGTAGTCTCTGAAATACTGTATAAAGCTTTTGTGCTTCGCTTGATTAACCTCTTGAAATTATAACTATTAACTTAGCTAGCTTAATTAAAATGAAGACAGTATACAATAAATTACTGTTTGTTATTTTATCTCACCCTAACCAACAGTTTTTACTTTTAAAGTAAACACTATGTGTAAACAACAAAACTGAATTTTACTGGCAACATGAAGGATTTCAGTAATTGGGGATGAAATGATAAGGCAAATAAACATTTTAGCATTTATAAAATTGCTTCAGCGAGGATTGACTGATCGATAGTCTTTGACAGTATCACGAAAATCCAGAGCCATTGGCACATGCATTTTAGGTGGTTTTCAAATGCCTCCTGCTTATTCATTTATGTACCAAGTTTAATCATGTTGATCAATAAAAACAAACGTGGCCTAACTGAAATATATAAGACATTAACCTTAACCTAAAATAATTGATAGAAGAGCAAGACTAGATTAAAAAGTGCACCCTTGGTTTTTGTATATCAGATTCCTTTAAATGACTTTAAACAATAATTCGCCAACATTACTTCTGAGAAAGCAATTGATCTTTTTATATGATATCTATGTGTATTTTTTTCCGTTCTTGACCAATTGCCATGGTACCCATGTTGCTTGAACATTAATATTATTCTGAATTCACACTTTTGCTTGATATGTATTTTTAAGCGGTTCTCAGAAATGTATATTGTGTAATGTTATAATCAGTCTCTAATCACTTGTACGAAATACATACAAAACGTGTCCATCATATTCAATCCTATAGAATCTAATTAATTACAAGAGTGACTAAGAACTTACCTGGTCAGTAAATATGATAAATTGAATTGGTGTATTAAACATGGCACGAGGTAATAAGACCCAGTGGAGCCTAACTTGGCAGACACAGGGTGTGAGGAAGGGTCCATTGCAGAGCTGGAGACACGTATAGATGGACACACAGCCATAGCTACTTACTGACACACACAAGGTCAATTTTGCAGTCACATACACTGACAAAATTGGAACCCAGGAAAATGGCACTGTCTACCACTGAGCCACCATTCCAATACCAATCCATACCAACCCACCACATTTACAATAAGTTCATCATACTGCAGTACTTAGAGTTGAAATTATTTTGCAGATTCTATGATTACAAAGCCAACTATGGTAAATTGTTTGCCTTGAGAAAAAGATTTACAAGGGGAAAACTAAACAAGGATATATAATAATAATAATAATAATAATAATAATAATAATAATAATAATAAATTGTATTCATATAGCCCTATTGTAAGGTTTAGAGCTCTGTGAAAGATCATCAAATCAGCAAAACAGTTACAACAGCATGCTGGAAATATGTAAACACTAAAAAGCAAAGAACCATACCATTTGCACACATGTGCAAAATGAATGCGCAGCCAGTAATCTCGGTCATCTCCCGCAAGAAACATAATTTAGCACAATGCTGTATTTTTGTGCACAAAAGCGTTCACTAATGCTCCCATTTGTCATCTTAATGTTCGCCAGATTTTTGGAAACAACAATTGATGCCTACAGAACTTCATGTGATCAATCAATTATTTTTGATAAACGTTGTTCTGTCCACATCCAAAAATGTTATTATGACAACAGAGGGCAAAATAATTAAGTAAAACAATAAATGAGAATAGTGGCCAAATTACTTTGTAAAGCATGCAACTGTGTTTTGAAAGAGCATGACAGCGCCAAACAGTCCATACTCTTGTCAAGCTTACGCACCAATACATGATTGCAGAGTCAGAGCGCATCAGTTTGAATTGCAGTGTAATTAATGATTACACTATTGCAGAGCACAACAGTATAATATTT
Source organism: Hiodon alosoides (assembly GCA_025775065.1). Lineage (NCBI taxonomy): Eukaryota > Metazoa > Chordata > Actinopteri > Hiodontiformes > Hiodontidae > Hiodon > Hiodon alosoides. The sequence goes on from JAOYSI010009815.1 coordinate 2,514, forward strand.
AATTCTGAAAAGCTACATATAATGAGAATTATGTGGGCCAGCAATTGTGTTTGCAATAGAGTTCTTCTGGGATAAACCCCCCCCCCCAAAAAAAAAAAAAAAAAATCAAGCCCTTTTCGCATATGGGTGGAGATGGGGAGTGGACAACTTGGAAGAATGTAAAGTATTCAAAGTATGTACGATTAGTATGTTTATAACCCCTAAAAGCATTGACAACACATGCAGCTATTATTCAACTATGGATTTTTTAATTGAAATTGAGGCACAGTGCTCAATTCAATCAACCTTTCTATCAAACATTGTAGTGAATGTTAACAAACTGGAATAGTAAGAATGAATGCATGAAACTTATGACTACTATAAAAAAGGCTACAATTTCGTTTTTTAACATTTGATACTTTCATCCCTGCAACAATAACTTGCATCTTCCCTGTAACAGTTACTAATATTCTCTTTGAATTAAAGTGAGATACAGTAGCGGATGGCTTGTCTTTGCAAACAGACACAGAGTTGCTCTATGGGACTGTAACAAGGCAACATGTGGAGATCAAACAGACAGGGGAAACTGACACGCATGCACAAATAGGCAGAAGTGCATGCACAATGAGCTGCTGCAGGAGGACCCTGGTCCCAGAGATCTGCGGGGTATCCTTTCATGAAAAATAAATGTGACAGAAGGTCAACAGGACTAACCTTGATGCAGATATACAAATAATTATTATTGGTAGTAGTAAATGTGCCAGGGTGAGAAGTGTGAAGAATAATTTAATTGCCTTTTTCCATGCTGATTTTGCAAAGAAAACATTCCTGTTTTCAAATCCTGTTTAACAGTATGGGACGTAAGCTGTAATTACTCAACAGCAGCTGTCTTGTGCTGTCCATCGTTTGCTTTCAAAACAAACCAAACTATTTTCCACCCCTTTCACGGACGGAGAAAAGTCACATTTGGTTTCAATATCAATTAGTTGGGATAAAAAAGTAGTTCAGTTTATTGCAAATATTATTATTGCTAGCACGATAGTGATTTGTTTTAGTCTAGCCCTGAAAGCACAATGATTTTTAAATGTGGGGTAAACATTCACCATGTTTATTTAGCTAAATTTAGCTAGCTTTCAGGTCAAGTTTTCGGGTCAAGTTTGCAATAAACATAATTGCTATAATAATCAATAACTAGATAATCTAGAGATCGCTAGAAAGCCACCAATGTCAAATGATTTGACATTGTTGTTGACATTTCATATTATATATGTTACATAAATATTATTTATTCAAAGAGCGTTTTTGCACAGTGTGTTGGCTTGCACAAATACAAAGCTTTTCCATAATTGTAATAATTACTATATTTTCTGCTAAATATTAATATAGCTTGTTCTTAGTTTGGAAGGCTCTCCATGTGATCAATTTGTGTATTGCACGCAGTCGTAAAAAAATTAAAGAAACAATATCTGTTTATGTGTTTTTTGTTTTGAAAATAAATCGATGAATCTTAGCATAATTTGTCTTTTCGACTGTAGAACTTTTTCAGCCCGGGTTTTTTTCATTTCCAGAATTCCCTTCTGAATGAATACAGTACAATGAAAAGATGCCAACTAGAAATAATTAAAGTAAAGGGTAAATGTATATAATAGACAGGCAGAGGTTAAGAGCTTGAAGAAAGTGAGGTCAGTTTCTAAAGGTAGATGTGGCACGCTGTCGGGAGCCACACCCTCAAGCATACTTTGTAGCGCAGTGTGGTTACCATTAGTGAAAGGTGACTCAGGTGCCAACAATCAAAAGGCTGGCTAAAAAGGGGGAGACTGTTTTGAAGACTGAAAAGTCTGCGCTTCTGTTTGGTGGCTGGTAAGCATAATGACTTTTGCAGTTATGTGTTGTAGTTTGTAAGGATTTCTGAATAAACACTCCCCCTGTGTCCCTCTCTCCTGACGCTTCAGGACCGGGCATGCTCCAGCGTGCCACTGCAGGTTTTCAGACTGGATTAAAAATTCTGCTGGGATTCAACCTTACTTATATCCACTGGAGTCCCACAGAAGCGAAGCAGCAGTATAGAAAGTCCTGTCACACAAGGAGCGAAGTTCGGTTGTGCCCGAAACAATAAGATGGCATCAGCTGACTAGAGTTGACCGGAGGAAGTGTATTTATGTTGTTGGCAAGGTATCAAGGCATTTATGTTGTAGGCAACTCAAGGACCATATTTATTTAGCACAACCAAAAGATGCTGAAATAATAGTCTCAAAATAAAAACGACAGACAGAGAAGGAAATAATATGAGGCAATATAAGCTTGGGTCCAAGATTGTGAGAATAAATTTAAAAAATATTGGATATGCAGGCAGGAAACTTTTAAGGATGCCTGGCTATTAAATGGGAGAAAGTTATTAAAAGAATGAGCATCATCTGTGTTTAGGTGATAGGGGAGAGCAGAGGCCATCAGGAAGGCCAGAAAAAAAGATGTATTCAAAAACAAAAAGAGCCTTGGGCAACACCAGTAGTGGAGAGTATAATGGGCATAGAGGAAGCATTTTTGTAGCTGGCCCGTGTGAGTGTGATCCGCAAGGACAAACAGAACTTAATTTAAGAAAAGACTGAATTGAGTAAGATAGAAAACCGTAGCTGCAAAGCTATGAAGTGCTGTGAACACTAAAGCCACAGAGAAAAAGGCTATTATATATTTATAGATGCTCGGGCAATTTTGTTTAATAAATTCATCATCTCATGTATGTGTGATTAGTTCTCTTCTCCAAAGTCATGACAAATCAGTTTTAAGGTTGAAATAGGTCACCAGTTGGAACCAAAAAAAAAACAATGCTCACTCCAATAAGAGCAAATCATTAAATTATCAATAATCAGTAGTTTTTAATCACCATTTTTGGAATTAAATAAATTTATTTATTTGGTTAACCATACTTCAATTATTGACCTTTTAATGGTGTCTAACTGAGATGCCTTGTTATCAATAACATTTCGGTTTTGAGATTTGTATTAAACGGCATACAGAAGAATATAAAAACATAAAATGAATGACGAATACAGAAGAGATCTTTGAAACAGTAAAGGTTATGAGAAAAATATATTAATTTAAAGATTTGTACAGTACTTCTTAGCATCCTGAAGAGGGGTTTTTTGGTTGTTGTTTTTCAATAGTACTTTTCTTAAGCGTCTAAGTGTTTATTCTCCTAATTTAACTTCTTTAAGGGCATATATTTATCTAATGACCATATTTTATTTTAAAATCCACAACTGTGTCATGGAATAACCCTTAGAGGTATAGGAGATCTATAAAGCATGGTGATTAATGGCTCCACAAAGCTCAATATCGCCCAGTAAATTAACTGGATATAGCCAACCTGTTAAGGGGAATATATTTGTCAAAATGATAGTGTTAATATTACACCATATATTGAAAAACTCAATGATACGCCTCTCAGTCGCGGGCCTCTTAAAGACCTGATGGGAAAGAAAAAGTGTAAGTGTGACCAATAGATGACGTCTTCATAATTAATTACTGCAAGCGGTGCTTTACTTCCAGCATACAATGAAATTGGCTGTTGATGCTAATGGTTTGCACAGCAAAATCCTACCCTATAGCACTGCCAGCGATTCCTTGTGATGGATGCAGCTGTCTCTAAATAATATCACGACTTTAACTTTTAAGTAGTTACAACAAAAGGTAAAACGTTCTGGATTAGTTTGGGGAATTATACCAGTGCTTTCTCACTTCCCCAGATATATGTGTACTAGTTGCTAGGAGACAGAACGATGGTGATTGTGGGATGTCAAAGCTGGATAAACAAATGCTAACTAAATACCCCAAGGACAACGGAGAAAGTAAAAATTCCTATCTACACTTTATTGTGCTATCTATTGTGCTATCAGGAATCTTGCTTTACGTCACTGAAAAATAGAGTTCTCTCACTTGTGAAGGTTTTATAGAAGGAAAAGCAGGTCTTCACAGACCGGACCACCACAGACTGTGACAACCATTTTAAGATCCACAAATCCTTTTGTTTGAATACAGGGGCACCATATTTCAGACATTAGAACATAGTCGAGCCATCCCCAGACGCGCCTGGTTCCTCCATACTTGCCATCATAGGGAGGTTTTTTTTCCCCTTACCACAGCCAGCCCTGCCGTTGGGCAAGCCATTTTTTATTTCCCCACTCCTCGGGAAATTGAAATTACTTTACAAATAATACTATATCATATTAATTATTTTGGTGATCATAGCACTATACCCTCGGATGCTAGGCGCTGGCAAGTTGAGGCCTGGCAAATTTCACGGCAAAATTTTATAGTGGGTTAGGGTTAGCCAGTGCAAGCAACACTGTTGGCTTAAACTAGTAATCCACACATTGGTATGGTTGGGGTGCAGTTATTCAAGAGCCAGAACCAACCTACATGCCATGTAGATAATGTCACCGTTTTTAGAACAACGACTTCTGTGTGAGAATTGAAATATGAAACTTACTACGTTTCCATCCAAGGGTTTTTTTGCAACAAAAAGCATATTGCATCAAAATGTTTACTGATATAGCCGATGGAACGCAATTATCATAAAAATCTCACAAGTATAATAATATAATAACATACATAATATTTACATAATATTAAACATAATATTTTTCAGCTTAACTCTAGCGCATAAATATAGACACTTCAAATGTCACATAAAACTAGTTGTGAAAAACTTTTTTGTTGAGAAACTAGGCATCAACGCAAAAAAAGGTAGTGCCACATGTCAGAATTTATGTCAAATGTGTCCTCACTCCCCACAACAAACAGCAAGGGAGTAGTGGATAGGCTGTAGCTCCTGCCTCCTGCCTGTAGAACCTGGACTCAGTCCATATTAATTGTAACATGAGTGTGTCTCTCAGGGTGTCTGAGTAAAATTACAGCAAACTTCATTATCTATTACCTATTAGTTATTACATGAACATTTTTATTTTTTAATGACAAATATTTTTGCTTATGTGTCAAATTCCTTCCTAATATTATTAACTTTTAACATTTTCATACCCCAAAACGTTACTTTCACGTCATGATCCCACAGTTGTTAGCTCATGAGAACTAGGTACTTCATACATACTTGAAATGCAATTTATTGTGTGTGAAACATTGCTTGCTTTGTTAAAGGATGTTGGCTGCGTCATGGGTGCTTCCAGGAGTGCCAACTCAAACGTCTCGTATGATGCACCTGTCATCCACAAGTGCCTGAGGAACAATGGATGCACACCCTTTGCGATTGATGTAATCGTGGTAGCCATCCGTCGGTGGAAGAATAGGGATGTGCGTTCCATCCAGTGCTCCATAAACCTTTGGCACCAGGTACACCAAGGAATTCCAGTACGCAATTTCATTGGCCTTCGCTACATTTGGCAGCCTGATATTATGCCGGATCAACTTTTCTTTAATAGCTGTGCACACAGTAAATACACATCGATGGACGGACGTTTTGCTTACCACAAAAGTTTATCCTACTACTCTGTACTCTGTGCAGGTTGCCAGCTTATACAGGGCAATGGTGATTCACTTTCGGGTCAGAACCGGTGGCCAGTGGCTACTTGCGATGGGCGCAACATCAGGACCAATCAATTGGAACAGCATTTCAAACGTCGGCCATGACTAAAATGTTGCTTGCAAATTGCTTGCAAATTTCGCTTGCATTTTTAATGCATTTTTTACGCATTTTTCCCTTTGTCGATAACAGTTAAAATAGCCCTGTGTGCTAAGAGGGGGTTTCAATAAGAGATGCAGGCATTAAACTTCAAATGACTGTTCTCCGTTATAGCAAAAAACAGCAAATACATGTGCTCTTATGTATTACTGCTTGTGTTGTGCTCAAAATACAGCTTTTAATATCTAAAATCTGTACACCTCCTAAAAAAACCCTACAATGGTCAGCATATTACCAGTGTCTCTTAAAAGTCCCATATTTTTAATTTATGTTTTTGAACTTTTAACAAGAAGGGCAAGCACCAATGCTTATCTTTACAACCATTAAGTTGAATGCCATTTTGTGGATATATATTCCATCAATGTATTGCATGGCCCCTTGAGAACTGAAAGCACATTTTGCATTTTAAAGAGGGGGGCCGGATGAATGAAGGGAGAGAAGCTTGGCTGATAAGAATTTTTTGGTGGCGTGTTTACGGCCAATTAGCGAATGCTTGCAAGGGATTTATGATAGGGCCTGATCTCTCTCTCTCTCTCTTTCTCTCATTCTCTCTCTCTCTCTCTCTCTCTCTCTCTCTCTCTCTCTCTCTCACTCACTCTCTCTCTCTCTCTGCATGCTTATGTACAGCAGCAGCTATTTTCTCTGCCAGGTTATTTTGCTGACATTGTGGGTACACTGCATATTGCAGGTGCATTCATTATCCTGTAATTACCCTCCTGTTAGGCCTCCAGTATATTATTCATTACACTCATTTTCCACATAGCGCTATGACAAGGAGGGTAAATCTACTGGAGTACTACAGGAAAGCAAGAGCTCACACTGCTACAGACAAACCCTCAATACCATAAGTGGCGAATAGGGTTAACACCAAATCACAACAGTTCAAGGTCACCTGCAAAACAGCCATTTACTTTTATTTTCCAGAAGAAAGCAAATTGAATTCTCACATTTTCTGTCGATTGACTGTAATGAAAAAGAACAGGCACCAAATATAGAGTGATAAGCATATCGGACACCTTCGGCACCAAGCTCCTTTCACTGTTTTACATATCTGTGTTGAAGCTACTAAGGCAATAAAGCCTTCTGTTTGCACAATTTTGCGATGGGTGCAGAGGAGGAATCTGTTTGGTTTGATATATTTTACAGAGTACAGATGGGAAAAATAACATTCTGTAGATAAAGAGTAGTAAAGAGATAAAGAGTAGTACTTGTCGCAGGTAGAGTTCTGAACAAACTATACATTTTACCAGGGATAAAGCATGGATAGTAACTTGTATGATGACCAGGAAACCAGTATTTAAAGAAAACATACAAAGGTAACAGGTTATGCAAACTTATTTATTTAAATTAATCTGGTTTAAATTAAAGGAACAATGCACTACTAATGTGAATTGTGCATTATAATTGCTATTTTTAAATTTAAATTAACAATAATTTTCCCTATTTGTATGGATTTCAATCCAATTGTTTGGTAACGGAACGATCATAAAAAAGAATTTTCAATGTCAGTAAACAAAACTTTGAGGCTTTAGATACTTATTGTTTTCTGAAAATCCTAATAGGCATGAGGGACATTTATTTTAATAGAATGCATATAACAACAATCGCTTTGAGCTATCATTTTCTCATTAGTCACTGTCACAAATCAGACAAAGGTTAATCATTATTTGAGCAACCCGTAGACCCCACCCCCATCCTGAGAGAGCTAGCTCAGGAATGTGCACTTTGGGATTTGTGTCAGTTTGCAGAAGCTTTGGCATAGGGATTGCATAGCAATTGATCTCACCAGCTGTTTAGATTGCGTGTTTACAATACTGCCTTTTATGAGGAACAAACTTTTGCTCCTGTGTAGCCAAAGCCTTGAACAATTCAATTAGTGATGAGCCATCCTTGCCCCTTGAACATAGACTCACTCTTCAGGTCAGCGTAGCCCTCATCTCATGTTACCGCCCAGTAGTGCCTTTGCAACATGCAACATTTATATTTTATTGGGTGGATATGATAATGCTCAGTTACCAGTGAGCAGGGATTTAATGAGGCCTCCTACATTTGGTATTCCTCTCTGAATAAGCAACGATTTTTTTCCCATCCAGGCCTGGGGGCAGCAATGGACTGATTTGGACAAACTTTGACCCTTTCCCTCTTGCTGCACTGAGGTTTGTGTAAAGTGGACAGACATATGGAGTCGGTGAGCCAAGGCACGGTCTGCACTCAGCATATTGATCAGTTTGTATATTTAGTGCCATTGACTTTATCCAGTATCGAAAACCGGGGATGCTGTAACAGGTTTGCATCCGGAAAGTACCTTTTAATAAAGACTCTAAAAGTATTCACCGTCGACCTAGCCTACTGCAAACAAGCTTGATTAAGAGGATTATCGAATTCTATGTGTATTGTTTAAGAGGATTTGGCAAGTAACAGGTTTATATTGAACAAGAAAAAGTACAAAAAATATACCCATATAATTGTATTATTATTATTATCATATTTCAGATTGCTTCGTTTAATCAGTGTGTGTTG
>JAOYSI010009816.1:0-10703 GCA_025775065.1 Hiodon alosoides
TTTACATTTTATTGCATGACATAAGTATTTGATCACCTACCAACCAGTAAGAATTCCGGCTCTCACAGACCTATTAGTTTTTCTTTAAGAAGCCCTCCTGTTCTCCACTCATTAAGCTCAAACACTTGTTATCCCCGCTGTATATAAACATCCAAGGGGGGTGAATACTTTTTATAGGCACTATAGGCACTGTATCTGGCCATATAGAGATTGTAATAGAAAATCTGAGGCCAGGTGGTCGGGTAACTTTGAGGACAAATAAGATTGTATCATTAGACACACCAGCAAAACATCTGCAGGATCCTAGCAAATAAAAAAAAAAGTTCAAAAATTCACTATAACATATTATGTTTGATGGATTGATTGAGGTTTAGTAGAGTAGCCAGCCACAATGATAATTAATAGAGTAGCTCACTCCTAGTGAGTGGTCAGGTATGGAGAACTCTGTCAATGAGTTTAGCAGTGAGTCAGTGGCCAGCTATGGCAAACTCTGTCAATGAGTTCAGCAGTGAGTCAGTGGCCAGCTATGGAGAACTCTGTCCATGAGTTTAGTAGTGAGTGAGTGGTCAGCTATGGATAACTCTGATAATGAGTTTAGCAGTGAGTGAGTAGTCAGCTGTGGAGCAATCTCCCACTAAAACATGGTTTTAGTAGCCAGTAACCTACTGTTTAGAGCATTACTAGTATAGCCATAAAATATAACAATAATTAAGAAGGTCCCCACAATTTCCAACAGCACAGCCTGCCAATGACCATTCTCATCAGCCTTATAATTAGCATCCCATTTCTTCCCAGGGCATTTGCTAAAACAAATGGCAACCCCAGAGTTCCATGACTCAATACAATTTTTTCGTCCAACTGGTTTATCTAAAAATTACTGTCTTTAACATAATAATGTGTTTCTTATTTTTAAAATAGAGCTTAACTACTTTTACAAAACAAAAAAATACCTGTTCAGGAATGCCCTTCCAGAAAGCGCCGCCACTCTCCTTTGTTGTATCATTGTAATGAAACCACTAGAGGGGGGCAAAGCTCCAAGTGACAAGTTTGAGTTCAGAGTGCTGTGCCTGCCACAGCTTCCTCTCTCATGATATATATATATATATATATACTTCATATTCAATGACAACAAATTAGTCGTTTCTCCCAGTTCATTTAGATGACATTTGTGATTTCCAAAATAAATCCCAACTATTTGCCTTTGAGATTGGAAAACAGTATACTTCAAGAAGACACCAACCCTTTTAAAACTCTGCATTGCTGTAAAACTGGAATATTATATATAATATAATACCATAAAAAAAATATTTGTATTCAGGCACAGAAATGAAAAATCCATCCTAATGTGCTGGCTTTCTTTAGCTGCTTTGGCTAGGACAAAATCAAAACTTTGACAATAAGCTAATCTCATTATATATATATATATATTGTAGCGTTTTTCGGAGTGCTACTACTCTGCTGGGTTAAAGCAAGGAGTCAGACACCAATTCAACAGAAAGACGTGCGCTTTATTTACACATGCGCTTACGACCGCATTGACAAAGGCGGAACTGGCAGTGAAAAGAATTGACAACACAAAGGAAAACGCAGAAAGCCCTCACGCGAACAAGCAAACCAGCCCACGGTGAGGGAACTAAATCATAACCACAAAGACACTTGACGATACAGTTAACTAAACTAAACTACCACACATCAACATTATGTGAAACACGAAACATCAAACACATTATTTACATCATTTACAGTTCGGGAGCCAGGCTTCTCAGCAGCCCCCTCGGGGATGGTTAAACACCATTGGCGCTGTAACATAATCTAACAGAAAGTTCGCTATTGCGTTTGTTAGCTAGCTGCTCGTTGACTTGTCCATTTGCTTAAATGATATTTCAGACGCGACGTACTTCCATGATACACAAATTCACCCTTACATTAGTTGCAAATAACTTTGCTTTTATCGAAAGACTCATTTGTAAGAGTTTTGCAATAAAACTGGACATTTAAAAGCCCTTTAGCAGCTTTCTCCATCATTCAAGCTTACTTAATCAGCAAAAGCATCACACTGCCTCTGCCGGCTTGCCTTCTTCCCATAGTGCATCCTGGTGCCATGTGTTCTCCAGGTAAGCGACACACACGCACCCGGCCATCCACGTGATGTAAAAGAAACCGTGATTCATCAGACCAGGCCACCTTCTTCCGTTGCTCCGTGGTCCAGTTCTGATACTCACATGCCCATTGTACGCCGCCCCATATGCAACAAACTGTGATGCACTGTGTGTTCTGACACCTTTCTATTAGAACCAGCATTAACTTTTTCAACAATTTAAGCTACAGTAGCTCGTCTGTTGGATCGGACCACAAGAGCCAGCCTTCACTCCCCACGTGCATCAGCGAGCCTTGGCCGCCCATGACCCTGTCACCACTTTTGATAGGTACTGACCACTGCAGACCGGAAACACCCCACAAGAGCTGCAGTTTTGGAGATCGACTAGCCATCACAATTTGGCCCTTGCCAAAGTCACTCAAATCCTTACGCTTGCCCATTTTTCCTGCTTCTAACACATCAACTTCGAGGACAAAATGTTCACTTGCTGCCTAATATATTCCACCCACTGGCAGGTGCCATGATAACAGAATTTCAGTGTTAATCAGTGTTATTCACTTCACCTGTCAGTGGTCATAATATTATGGCTGATCGGTGTATATATATATATATATATATATATATATATAATAATACCTATTGAAGGCTTAAGCACCTGTTCCGATCCTTTATTAATGGCCTGATTTTCTCAGTGGGGGGATGGTTTGGGAGCGGGAGACTGGGAGAGTGAAGGAATTATTTGATAGAGGCATTTAATCTGTGTTTGTTTTAGCTGGTTATTTGGAAACCCGTGAGTTGGAACCAGGGTGAATTTTATTTTTATTTTTGTTTCACCTCCCAAGTTGAGAAACGCAAATAAAGAGCCGCGATTCAAGAACTTCCCCACTCTGCCCCATAATTCCCATGTCAGGAACACGCTGCGTATTATCAAACACAAAACTGTGTGTAAATGCAACACTTTTCCTTTGATGAAAGCAACAGCTGAAGGCAAGGCGTCTCACATCTGCAGTGGATTGTGTTGCCATGATGGGTTCCCTCATGCCCTTTTGGAAATTGACTTCATTTCTGTTGTAATTAGTTGTTTTGGGGCATAGGCATGTTCCTTTCAATGTGAGAAATTCAAGAAACAACACATACACACACAGACATCTGTACTGAACCTTTGTGTGGCTATATTTATTGCAGTCTTCTATCTTGTCAGCACCTTAATATTTCAGCTTGATTGTAATCATGTAGCATAGCAAGTGAAAGCTTAAACTGTAATATTTTTGTAGCTTGTGGTTCAAAAACACACTTTTATGCAAATCAAAAGGGTCAGACTATCTGGTCTTTCTTAAATGACCAGGGGCGATTCTTTATGCAAAATAAAGGTGTATATTCAATTCAAGAGTTACACAACAGTATGCACTGATATTTCTTAAAATACATCAACAGCAAAAATCTCAAACATGTTTCTGATTATTTTTTCCTTCCGCTGGCCACTACACTTCCACACAGTCTTTCTCCCAGACCTCAGAGCAGACAACAAAACAAAAAACACACTGTGGCATGCAGTGGCATGCAAAACACACACTGAGAGGGAGGGCCAAGCCCTCTAATAGGACCTTGTTGCGCACCAGCAATCCCAGGCTCTTTTAACTGGCTCATAGAAAGGAAGAAACAACAGTTGAACTGAATGTGGCAAGGTAGATGGTGGTGTTATTTGAGTTAAACTGTTTTGAATTTAGTTTTCCCCAAACCAGGAATTTTTGTTATCTGTATCCGTTTTGCCATTTATAGTCATTTTGAAGTTTGTTTGAAATGCCCGTTAAAAGGTGTAAACCCTTCCCTGATGCCTCGGTCTTCTCAAACTGAGCATGCCCTACACACACACGTTCTCAGTGCAGGTGCTGCCAGAAAATAATTACTGACATCTCCCACCTGACCGGCTACAGATTCCTGGTGCCGGGCCTTACTGAAGACAAAGACTTGCTGGTTATTAATGAGCAGAAAATAGTCCTGCTGATAAATATTGAGGGCCCTGTAATTATAACACATCAGTGAGCAATCTAGACAAGTTTTAGTTGTGTGCCCAGGCTAGCCAAGAAGGACAGACAACTTGTAGGGCCACATCCATCTCCAAGAGCCTTGTACACCTGAGTGTGGTTCGGTAAATAAGGGCTGCCTGAATTTATACTGAAAAGTCATTGTTGGCTGTTTTTTTGCTTGTTTTATTATTTCATAGTTTTAAAAACTGAAAAGCTCTTTGTTTTGGTTCTGACCCAAATGGCATGGAACTCAATCTGATATATTAATGGAAAGTGCTATAAATTAAGCTTAGATTCAAATTTACGAAGCTCAAATCCAATTACCCCTGGTTTCTTCCTTTCCCATGTCGCCTCTTTCTGGACTCTCACGTGGGTTAGCCACCGTTAAGTGTTGTTAAATGGGGTTCCTCCCTGAGCGCTTCTCCATTATATAGCTCAGTTATCCTTCACTCACCTGACAATATTTATTAATATTATATATTGTTAAATTGTTAACATATAATTAAAATAATCTATTATGTACAAAGTATTTTCAAAGTATATTTTTATTTATATTACCTATAACATTGCTAAGAAAAGACTGGCTCAAATTATTTGTTTAACAGGCAAACCATTAGCTTAGAAAGTAATGGTGAATTGTTTCACGCTGCCACATTAGGTAACATGCATTTTCTATTTTATCAAGATAAAATCCCTGTTTTTTTTGTTTTTTTTTCTGGAGGTGGCATCGCTGCTGCTTGCAGATGATCTTGTGCTGCTTGCCCCATCCAACTGTGATCTCCGACACTCCCCACTGGGGGGAGACCCCGAGGCCAGCCACATTTTGAATCTCTCTCTGATAAAGCTACATGAACCTAAACTGTTGCCTGTTCACTCGATGTAATACCAATCGAGCAGGACAAGCACCTGCTCCCTGTACCTTATGTTTAATATCATGAATCCATCACTGCAATCCATCATTGGTTGCGTCTCCAAGATAGCCACCATCAGGCCTAACCCATTATAAAAGAAACCAAATAATCTTATGATTTTTTGATGCCACAGTACAGACTAGTCCTCAGTTGTAGGTGGTTGGTTTGAAGGCGGGAATCATGGGTTGAAGGCAGGGGTTGATGGGATGAAGGCGGGAGTCGTGGGTTTAAGGCAGGAGTTAGTAAGCCGCTGCAGAGTTCTGTGGCTGTGCTGGGCAGTAGCACTCTTATTTGTGTCATGTACACTTTTTATTGCAACAGCTGTATAACAATCAAATAATTGTTCACGGTGCAACTTTTTAAGATCATGAGAATGCAAGCTGAAACACTGTCCAGGGTGCTGAACAACTTCAACGATTGGATTCACCCCTGAAAAGTGAAACTCATAGCAAAGATACTAGTGGCACAGTGGAGGCAGCCATGTGCTGACCTTCATGGCTGAGGCCTTGAAGGTCAGCACATTCTGTGGGAGACGGGATTGTTTAGGTTATGCCCTATCTGTTCCCATAGTCTGCACAGCAAGCCATCACATATCTCTCTATCCGATGGGTTCTAACAGATTTGTATGTGCAAAGGTCAAATAAGTCCATCTGAGATGGTATATAAGGGGGGTTAATTTTTATTATTATTGTTATTATTGGTTATGATTGCCAATTTTCTGATCCTCCAGACAAACAGTTCAGGTCAGTACCAGGTCAGTTTTCTGTGAATCTGATTCATGATCTGTCTTAATTAAGAATCTCAAGAAGCTCTCATCTGTGGATGAGTCAAGATGTACAGTTGATGAGGATCCAATCCAATCCAACGACGGTGTTGAGCAGTACTCTGGCGTTGTTGCCATTTTTAGATTAGAAATATTTTAGATTTGAATATTTAACCGCTTTGTTGTATTTCAAAACAGGTTCCTCCGGTTAGAAATCGTCTATTTGTGAGTTCATGACATTCTTCTTAGGTTCTGAATTCCATGTTCGCTCTTTATTTATCAGATATTCTAAGTTGTCGAGGGGGTAATATTATTTGTAAAAACTATTTTACCTTACCTTATATGGAGTCAATGATCTAACTCTAAATGTATGTATTTCAAGGCTGGCTGAGAGGACAGAAATACATCATATATATGTATATATATATGATGTGAAGGATGAAATATAGCAGGACTGGCTGAATGACCTAATTTAAATATTAAGTGAGGTCATTATTTTTTAGACTTAAAGTGAGAACATGGCTAGAGACGAGATTTAGGTTTTGACCAGAACTAGTTGACCCTGAAACATGTTGAACTAAATGAAAAGACTTAATATTTAATAAATCTATCACATAGACATCAGAGGGATTTCCAACATTAATATTTAAATAAAAGAGAATACATTTACTCTATCAGAGAAAAATACTAACAAATAAGAATAGTGGAACTGGTTTGGGTGTCTGTTACCTTAACATTTACAAGGAGAACAGGCAGGTACGTGTTATCCCTGTTCCACGGTTTGGATACAGGTAAACAATACTGTAGTACGCCACTTGTACTCAGTTCGGTAATAATCGGCAGAAAAAAAACCGCTGTCTTTCAGCGATGCTTGTACTGGTGTTTTTATTTAGACAAACATAAAAAAACAACCAAAATAAACTGCTCTTCAGGGATTGGTTCACCCCAAACACAATAAACTAAGATAACAACAGAAAAGAACAATAGAAAAATAATAAAGCCAGGAAACAAAAACAAAAACTCAGAAAACCTTTCTTCCCTACAGGACGTGAGTTGCTCAATTGCCGATCACATCTCTGTCCTCCGCCTCCACTCTGTCTTTCGTGGTGATGTTTCCTTTATTTGTTTTTTTGTTGGTTTGTTTGTTTGTTTTACCCTTACTCATACCTTGCTTCTCTCTCAACCTCCAGCACTTACTGAGGGATGGCATACTGTTAAATTATGTTTATAATTAGCATAATCCTCAGCCAGTGCTGATGGGGCTGCCTGAACCTCTCCTGCATGTTTTCGCAAGACGGACACATGGCACATATATTTGTTATCCCTCTCTGTTTCATGGTAAGCATGCAGATATTATATACTTGTTATCCCTCATTGTTCCATGGTAAGAATGCAGGTAAACAATACTTGTTTATCCCTCTCTGTTCCATGGTAAGAATGCAGGTAAACGATACTTGTTATCCCTCTCTGTTCTATGTTAAGAATGCAGGTAAACTATACTTGTTATCCCACTCAGTTCCATGGTAAGAATCCAGGGAAACGATACTTGTTACACCTCTCCGTTTCACAGTCTGGATTCAGGGAAATGCTTCATCCAGAATTTCCTCTTTGTAACCTAAATTTAAAAAGAAACAAAGGAAACGGATCATTGTAATTATGTTGATGATGCCATAATCCCTGCATACCTTCGAGATTATCAGATGAAAATCTCTGTATTCACTATTAAATTGATGAATGGAAAAGCATAACCAGCAGACTGAGAATTTATTTTTTATTAATTTCTGTAGTTGTGTTTAAGTGTAATCTTTCAGTCACTAAAGTTACTTTTTTCTTTCTTTCCAAAACACTTTCTTCTCAGAAATACAAAGTACATTATTCTAAAACAGCGGATCCCTGTCCTGTTCCCAGAGGACTCCTATACAGAAGGTTTTCAGCCTCCATACTGTGAAAAAAGACTGGATTTGTTAAATTAGGGCAATAATTAGTTCATTGCAATGCTCAGCTGGAAAAAAATCCCTTCACACAGATGGGCCCTCAAGGACCAGGATCAGGAACCACTGATCTGAAACACTGATTAAATGAAATGCTCTCCACTTGTAAACTCAAATCTGTCATTAAGGGCATATATAAATATGTATTTACTCCCAATTCTTCAGGGTGAGAAGTGGTAATTATCACTAGACAGGGATGTTAATGTTACATTTTTAGGCATGTTAAATAAAGGACATAAGTCATAGGCATTGTATGAATGGGGTTCTGCCCTGTATTTGGGAGTAGTCTGAATGAACACTTGATGGATTTAGGACAGCTGGCAAACACACAGGGATGACAGGCAAATTAGACAGGAGATAAATCTAGACATTCTCCATTTACTGGAACTGATCCATAAAACTGAAACCAATAATAAACATAATTAGTTCTACATAAACAAATTTATAAAAAAGTTGATAACATAAAGAAGTTATAAACTTATTACTACAAAGATCTTTAGTCTAATTTGCCAAGAGAAATACCATGGATTTTCTTTATGGTTCAGAAACATAGAAAAAAAAACAAATTACATTTTTATGAATCATTGTAGGATATATAGTTATTTTTTAACTTGATATCTGTCAGGGGTTATCCCCAACCTGATATACTAAGATATTTTATGTTTAAAGAAATGTCAGATTATTTATTTTAAAATAAAATCTGATCTCTCCGTTTTATAACTCCCCCTATGATTAATTATAACCTCAGTTGGCACTGTTTTTGTTTTCCCAGCATCTCTAATCCACTTTTAATTGCTTTACCTGCTCGTTTACATTTGCCATCTGCTCACATATTCGCAATAATCTATCACTGACAGCATTTAAGAATTTAAGAAAGAAAAAACAAAAGTATTCTGGATTTAACTCATTTCAGCCAGAAATATATCAAACTTTTCTCAGTTTGCGAGAAGGTAGGGCATAGGTTTCACTTGTTTTTAGAGCAAATGTTGGAGGGAAGACAGCAGCTGTTGACCAATCACAGCTTATTCTTCCAAATGTTAAAATGTTAAGACCCAAAAGCAGGCGATTGGTCTTGTGAAATCAGTGTGAAGTAATGAGGTATTGAAACTATTCTAAACTCTACTAACCCTGGCTAGCACATGTAAACTATTATTTTACTATTTTGCTACAGTTACTTTGCAGCTGTATTTCTCTCGATATCATGTAAAGCAACGTAACTCCTGAAAATGGCATACGGAATGGTCATAAACAAAGCACATACTGCCATACATACCAGTGAGAAAAATTACTACTTCCAATAATAATTCGAATATTTATTGATATATGAACCCCACGGTTAGTATTGTTGACAATATTTCACTTGCCATCTGTCATGCTTATTTTACAAGACGATACCCTGCGGCTATCTAGGACTAGGGTGGGCTACCCCTGCTGCAGCTTGTTCATCCTGAGTGTGAGTGTACGTGTGTGTCACCTTCTCCAGTCTGTTTGACCTCCACAACTCACTGTCTATTTGCCAAGACCAAGCTGCATGCTGGCCGTATCATATTTTAATTCAAGGGGGCTATTGTTTACCTATGCAAGGATATTACGGGTATTAAAGTGTTTAATGTTATAAAAACCGAATGCTACCCTTTTAATATTAATAACTTTCATCCTTTTGTGGTATTCAAATTTATTTACATCCACTACAATGGAGTTTGGTCGACAGGTTGATTGTAATGAAGCACTCTGCCTGAATCAATAGCTGAACCGAAAGTGAGGAAAGCAAGTTAGAAGTCTAAACATCTAACCATTGGACTACAACAATCACAAAGAGAACAGAACACATATGTACAAATATAAAAAAGAACGGTGCGTTCCATAGCTCTCCATTAGTATGTAGTACGTAATGCCATGTTTTATTGGAACTTAACCTGAAAAGTTATCTTGAACAGTGACAAAAAAAAATAAAAAATGTTGCAAACAAACAAAAACTTAATTTAAGGGTACAAGTAAAACAAGATGTAAAACTGATGTAATAATATACATGCAATCATAATTAGTTTTTCTCACCAAAAATTACATATATTTTTTGTGTGCAGGTTTTAGATATGCGGCCAATGGGGTGCTTTAGGCGTTCAGGGTTTGTTTGCATAATGATTAATTACGGATTGAAAAAGTAAATAAAAAAAACAAAGTCGACAAAACATGGTCCCAAGTGAAGAGTTATTGCATGTAATCAGATTTGGTGGGGTGATAATCCTCCGTCTCCACCCATAGGTGTAATTGGCAATGTGATCCATGTTATAGACCACATGATATCCATGTGATAGGCCTTTATTGATGGGCGAAAAGGGCTTGATTTGGTCCCACGTTATTTCGCAAGGAGATTTTCTTGTGTTTTAATCCTGGAAAAGTTTTTTCAACCCATATCATGACCCAATGATTTGGTCCAACCCTAGGTCTGCCTATTACATAAATGGGAAGAGGTTTGTTTTCTGGCTGCCATCAAGCATGTTTTCTAGCTCTCAATAACCGGTGAGCATGCAAAAACAGGCAAGGAAACTACAGTGGGCCCACAATGATAATAATACTATAGCCACTAAAAGTGGTTCAGTGATGATAGAACATGGCTATATGAAGGTCACAAGTACCCATGTACCTGGGGCCACTTCCAGGTCCAGTTGTTCTAATGTACTCTTTAAAAAGGCCATTGTTTGTGGTGGTGTAACATAAGAACATAACCTAAATAATTATAATCATTAGGGGACAAAGGACTAAGCATTGTCACAAGATTTGAATCACAGAATGTTAATTTCAGTGGGTTGCTGTTCTAAATATTAAGGATAGAGTTCTTCTACCTGGTTTTTATCTGCATTGTTTTAATTTGATTTAATATGTTGGGGGAGGGTAGAGGAATTGGAATTCATT
>JAOYSI010009824.1:9035-31304 GCA_025775065.1 Hiodon alosoides
GAAAAAAAGCTTAAATTTCTTATGCAGAAACATCTGTTCCTCATCCTGCTTCCTCTCTTGCGGATTATGGTGTGTTTAGAACGGTGTGTGCATTGCCTCTGTGGCCATTAAGATCCTTCAGTGCCAGCACATGATTCAACAGGTTCAATTTAAAACGGAACATGCTTTACTCCCCTGTTTTGACAGCGTGTCGCGTGGCTTTCAGTAAAAAATGACGAGGGGTCCCAGATGTAGAATCGGGCCCCCAGGATTAATCAAAACATTCATTCTGGAACGTACACTTACACTGACTTGGGTTGCAATGGGTGATTCAGAATGCTCAATGTGACAGACTTGCTTTTCACGTTCATCACTTACTGGCAACCGCAAAATGTTTGCAAGGAAGACATTTTTTTCTTCATCTAGTGCGGTTAACTCACATAGTTAGTGTTTTTTTTGGATATCATAATATATTCAACTCATCTTATTGTTTTATTTGTGTTGGATTATATTTTGCGTTGTTGTCACCATTTTGTCAAAATTGTAATTAAGGGTGTAAAATAACCAAAGTTAGTTTGTATTTACAGAAAACTGAAAGGTTAGAGTTGAGGAGTTGACTCATACCGTTTCTTATTGATTTACTCCAGGGGAAAAAAAAAAACTAAAATGCAGCAAGTGGCAACAACAAAGGAATACCAAAGTTCAAGAAATTGTGATTATTTGTTATCTGGGTATTGAGGGTTGGGTTGTCTTGATTTGGCAACGATATATATATCGCAGCCTAGCAGCTGCCCTGCATATCAATTCTTCTTTAACATCAACAAAGTTTAATACACTGATTAGGCTACTTACTACGGATGTAAATATACATACATACATATATACACACACACACACATATACATACACACACATTGTTTTTTTGATTAAGCTATGTAGGACTGTTAGTCGACTGCAAAAAGTGTTGGAAAGCGTTGAATCTGGGGCGAAGATGTTGTCCAGTTGGTTGCAGAAAGGGTATCCCCCAAATTGCACTGCACGCCACTGCTTAAATTGGTATCAGCGTTGGTTTTTGAAACCTTGGTTTTGCCCACCAGATTAATTTGATATTTACATCCGTAGTAAGTAGCCTAATCAGTGTATTAAACTGTGTTGATGTTAAAGAAGAATTGATATGCAGGACAGCTTTCCTCAGTTATATTTGTGACTGGAAAGCCATTCACGAGCAGCTGTTGTAGGTTTAGCTACCCAGAGCCTCTAGGGAAACGACCTGCCCCATTTAAGAAGTTGACCCCTTGTTATCATGAATACACAGACATGTTTTTGTAATCTAGAATCTGTCGGCGAAGAATACATTTCTATACCATTTGCGTTACTGAGAATCTTGTTATGTTCGTCCTTTGACAGTAAGAATTAGACCAAAGTCAAATGAAAGAATTGACTCATTGAAGTTTCCCCATGCTTGAACATGGCATTTTAGTTTTGTCTTTAAAAATACATATTTTCAACTATACTGTTTGCATTATTTGCAGATGGGGATACCTGTATCTGAAGTTCGTTTTCTGCTTGTTCTTTAAAAAAAAAAAATTTTTTTTTTAATATATATATATATATATATATATATATTTGGAAACGGCAGTTATTATTTTGTTGAAGAACAAAACCGGAAACACTAATTGTTCTAATGTATCTTGGCTCCCACCACCACATGCAGAGAAGGTGAGAAAGCAGCCTAATCATGGCAGGCTACACAGCTTGCCTAAAGAGGTTCAGCACCGATTGGAGGTGAGGAACCTTCCGCTCAACTGCCAGCCTGCAGCCCCCCGGGAAGCCAGTAGAGATGCCCTGTGCATTTAACCCACCCCAGTGCAGGAGGCGCTGTGCCAGCTGTTTGCCCCCGCTGTGAAATTTTTATATGCCTTTTTTTAGTCGTCTCTTTTCCAAATATATTTTAGGCTTTTGCTAATGCACCAGGGCACCTACTCTCACGTACCTCCATCTCCCTAATCAGAATTCCTTCTGCTACATAGCATTGATCAAGATTCGTTGTTGTATTAATTAAGCTTAGGCATGTCCTTCCAGACAGACTGCTGCTGTGCATTTGTTAGATGACTGATGAGACTGCGTGTGACTCCGATCTGATTTGATTGATGCCTGTTCTCTGTCCCCTTGCTATGCATTAATGTAAGAGGGTTCTTATCTCACAAGGTATTGTGGTGTTCTCAGTGAGAGGGAACATCAAATTAGCCACCGTGACCATTTAGTCAGGCTTGTTTAATCTGTGCAAGCTCCCTAATTGGAAATGCGTATTTCCTGTCTTTCAACCTCAGTCCCTGTCGGGCATGTTGTTGCACAAGTATTCTTGTTTTGTCTGATTAGACTATCCAAAGTGGTACAAGGATTGCTGTCATTGAGAATCAAATAACCTGATTTAGTGCCTGATATTGAAATTGCATGGAGCTTCCATTTGGGTGTATTATTAACTGTGATAACTATCATAGCCCGCCGTAAATGCACTGTCATTTTATTTCCAAATTTAGCTTCAATGGCATATTATTTCTACAACAGAAATTGTTGAATTCTGTGGTTACCATTTAGGACGTTAATAATAATAATAATAATAATAATGAAAATAATAAAACCTTTTTATATTTATTAGGTCATTTTTTTATGTGACATTGCTGATGAATGCTCAGCCAGATCTGTTCTCAGACACGTTGTAAAACGATTGAGTGTACGCTTAGTGGCCAGTTTATTAGGCACACCCTGGGTATTTGAAATGTTCCTCAGGCGATTGCATCACAAAGTTTCCCCAGATGGGCAGCAGTGGTAAAAAAAAAAAGTTCACCACCCCTCTCTTCACTACGTCCCATCTCTTTCCCTGAAATCTTGCTGATCTGTGTTTTTGATTTTTTTTTTTTCACTAAAAAAAAATTGGCAGTGGTCAATCTAAAAGCAATGTTAATTTCAGTCAACTGTAATTAATGTTCTATTACTAATTAGGAGCATTTTTCCCCGAGTTTGACTCCCCAGATGTGCTACTATCAAACCCTGCTACTAAACATGGAGATGGTTAAGAAGTACAATTGGTCTCCTCAGGTCCAATCACCTTTGAGTCACCCATTAGTTTACACACTGCAGGTCCTGCACAGAAATTCAGCAGCAATTCAAAGAGGAGCTCCTATAGGATTCGCTGGTTAACGACAAGCTGAGAGAAACCCAAGCCCGGGCAGCACTCCGCCTATTATGTGGGTGCCGGGTTCTTTCCGTAATCAGAAAAAGACATGATCTGGCTTTGAACCTGCAGATCCAGATGATGGGGCTCAGCCTGTGTTTGGGTGAGTGCCTTTTATTGGCTAAGGGAGGCCCTATTCTCTATTCTCGTAAATGTAGTTTTATATCTCGCCCTGCTCATTTTAACAAGCAAAGCCGGATGTCTCGATTGTCTTTTCGTGGTTGTCAACTGTCATTCTTTATGCCCTAAAACAAGCTCTGTTGCATCTGTGTTTACTCCTGCATACTCAGGAACATACTTGCTGACAGTTGTTTATGAAGAGCTGGCTCAGCAGCAATGACTAACATTTGCCAGGGGCCGTTTGTGGGGGTGGCTCTGTGACAGGAAGTCTGTCACCATGCTCTAAAACAGAAGGCTTCGGTAACACAGACCGTGTTAGGATCTGTGGAATATTACCCCGCCTGGCTGCTTTAGAAAAGGTTCGGGGGGCTCTTCGAACATCTGACAGCTGCCTAGAAAGTCCCACTGTCACTATCTTTCACCCGCAGGCTGCTTGCTATTGTCAGGCTCTGCTTGACAGAGAAACCGAAACATGAAATAAATCTCTAATGAGACTTTGTATCGGGAGATTGGACTTTTGATTTTCTAGAATCTGAGGACGAATTTGACTATTTCTCAAAGCACCCTACTACACAGATATGTCACTTTCAGAGCATCCACATGAAGAGCCGTTGTCTAATCCTTCTCTGTGTGGTTTCTGGGGCATAAATAGTTAATGTGGAAAAAAATGCATTTTACGGCGGCCTGTAAAAAGAGCCTGCAGCCTGCGTTTGTTTTGAAAGACTGTGTGCATTCCCTGTGGAGTTGGCTACAATTGGAACCTTACAAGCCTTTCAAAATGTATATTATCTTCCACAGCCACTTCTGTTGTTCAGTAACCTGGTTCCCTTTAACAACGAGTCGATGCTTTGCAATTAACACATAACTTTAATGTGACTTTTTCATATTTCTGTGTCAGTTCAGGGTTGGTTTAAAAAAAAAAATCAAACTCGCAAGTAAATCTTGCTGTGAATGGCGTAAGAAAAGAGATGGAAGATTCTGTCCTAGAGGCTTTGGTGACTTTTATTCTGCAATGTGCAACCATTAAAAGCAGTTTGTGAGCATCTGGATGGGACCTCTGGGGTAATGTGGCTTCATTTTATTTCCTTTTTATTTTAACCCTTAATACAGGATGTCTGTCAAAATTAAATCATTTAATTTGCTTTAAGTTTCAGCAAATTCACCCAAAGCTGATTTGTTCTAATGTGGCAGGCTTTTTGGCTGGTCATGGTGAAATGGAAAAAACAAATCACCTTTGTTTTCTTCGTTTCATGTTGCGGGGGAAAATTGTGAACTGCCTTGGCCAGCTTTTCTCCTGTCCCTGTGGGCAAGCCCTGAATGACATTTGGCTTAACATGCAATTCCTATTGCGTTCCTGACACTGGTGAGCACACATATTGGGTGGTTTGAACACTGAAGTTGCCTTTTTAAAACGTCTAACAGCAGTCTCTGGCCTCACCTACTCCACTGCCTCCTTCAGGTGTTCTGGGTTGGAAATGAACCTTCAGGCGCCAGCCAGCCGGACTCAAAAAATCCCTAAAAATATAAAATAATTAAAATTATACATTAGATAAGGTGTCAAACTCCAGTCCTCAAGGCCCACAGTATGTGCTGGTTTTAGTTTTAACTCGGCTCTTTATTGTGTATTTAGACTAATTATTTGGATTAGAAATGATCTCACCAGGTGTTAATCTAGAGCCGAAGAAAAACCTGCAGGCTGTGGCCTTCAAGCACTGTAGTTTGAAACCCCTGAAGGGCGCAGAAATAAACAAGTCTAAATGGTGTGAGTTTTGCATTACAATTTAAATGACTCTGTAAACAATTTACAATTAGCTATTAAAAACAATTGTGTATGGGTGAGATCATGGCTGCTTGGTAGTTAGGAAGTGGACTGGATGCTTTCGAAAACAATGGGTGAGCATACGTTGTAAGTACTTTCTCCTGCCAAGACGCGAGCACAGTCATGTGATGGTGCCTTTAAATTCAGTGGTGCAAACAAGCCAGCGAGTGACAGTGTGTGTGGTACCTAGCACCACACAAGCCAGTGAGTGACAGTGTGTGTGGTACCTAGATGTAGCTAAATTATATTTTGCGTTATTATGGCAGTGTTGATTTTTGCAAGATGATCATTTTTGGACTGTTCCTAAAATGTATTCCTAGAGCTTTGTTTTCTGTCAGTGCATATTTGCAAATCTGGCTTCTGAGGTTATTTCCAGATAGACATAATTTATTAACCCACAAGCTGTTTATCTATTGCGAATAATTTAAAAACAGAAATGCAGTTAATGCGGGCATTCTGTATCTAAACCACGCTGTTCCAGATAGGAGCGATGAAATGCAAGATAAAGCTTTTATGCTTTAGTGGTATAAAGTCTATGGATGTTCTTGTCATTGTGTTCACTGAGTGAATCGTCTTGAGCCCTGTTGGTTCTGTTCAGTCTCACAATACAACTGGCATGCCATTTGGTAAAGTGATGCTTGTGCTTCTGATTCAAGAAGCACACAGATTCTCGGAACGTAGGACCTGATGTTCTGCCCAGATGTTTCAGTCAGTGGCTGTCTGTATTTGGTGTGAGCGGAAACGGATTAAGGTCTAATTGCCCAAAACAAAGTCTTCTATATAAAGTCTAATTCAATCTGCTGAGTTTGTGGAAATTAGCCTTAATGCTCCTAGTGAATTCTGAACATACAGAAAGCCCACTGGTTGCAGAGTCCACTCTGCTTTTTATTACAGCGTTTTCAATTAGGACTCACTGGTATGTCCACAGTCTAACCGTAAACCCTTCACATCCCTGATTTATGGATGTGTATTCCATTTGAAATTGCCTCACCAGAACACCGGGCTAGATCCTTTTCTAGGGGTTTGTATGACACCACAGGGGGCGGATTCAATTCCATGACAAATTTTGACCAACCCCCCTCAGGGTTACTCTATTTTCCAATATAGGTTTGTTTAATTTCTTCTTTTTTATGCTGTAACCATATCCTGTCCATTGATTGCAAGTCAGAGAGAGTATTACATGTTTATATCCTTTCAGTGCTAGAAAACCATTGAGTGCCTACCAAGGCTTCTGGGTTTTGTTGGCTTTTTAAAAAAGTTACTTCTAATTGAACTCAGTGATACATGGTGACTCAATTGGAATATTTTCTCAAAAGTCGTTTTTCACTATGATTTAGTTTCCCCAGTCTCTGTCTTGCCCTGTCTCCATGGATATTAAACTGTGAATCATGACACTGGCAAACTATGGCAGATTTTTCAGTGTACGTACTGGATTTTTCCACTTTATTTTTGGAGAATAATTAGATGCGTCGTCCTTAGTAAATTTTCTTGAATTGGCTTAATTTGCTGAGCAGATTAGTCGTTGATTTGGGATTTACTGTAATTTACCTGTGTAGAACCTGTGAAGAACCTGTGCAGTGCTTCATTTTCTAATAAAAAATCTATCCTTATCCCAACTTTTTTTTTTGGTATGTTTAACAGCAGGTTTTGAGTGGTGCAAAATTTTCCCCTTGCCTCTGATTAATAATTAATGACATGAAATCACTGTAGAACAAGTGTCACTAACCCCAATTTAACCTTGTAAACAACGGTGTGTTTGAATGCACTCTTAAACACAGCAAATACCAGTTCCGACATTGGTATACCTTTCTCGTGAGAAAGAAAATGATAGTTTACAAGTCGAGACATTTCATCACTGACATAGATTATCTCCATTTAATGTTTAACCATTCAATGTTATAGTCACATTATAATCTTTTTTTATATCAGCATTAGTTTTCAGTTTGCTCTATGTGCAAACTAGATTATAATCTCTGTATGTACATAGAATTGGAAAAAGCTGTTTACCTGCATGTCTTCCACAAAGTCAAAGATTGTTGCTGCGTGTTAAGCTGACATACAAGCTCGCGCAAAACCTCTTTACCTCTGCTGATAATTTGTAAAGGACACTTCAGGGAATCATTTGCTCCGCATGCCACTCACCGGGGAGAATGAATGGCCTGAAATGATTTTACCATGAACACGTTTAGCTATTCATTTTTTAAATGGTGTATAGAATCGTTACATCACCTCAACCCCTGAAATTGCAAACCATTCGTTTCAGTTGAAAGTTTTTTTTTGTGTTGTATTTGTATTTTTTGTATTGTTGTGGCCTTTTTCAATGTTTTCTGAAGCAAAGAACAATGGGCCAGTCAACTTTTTAAAAGCATGATTCGACAGAATATGAGCTTTTAAAACTCAGTGCGCAGGTACTTAGTCAGTATCTTATTGTAGATAGTTAAGTGGTACAGTTGAACGTCCTACTTTTGTAGAGCAATATTGACTGCATCACATGATTGATGGAATGCATGAAAACAGAAATTCTTTACTTTTTAGTTATTCCGTTATGCTTTAAACTAGCTAACTAGACTAGCTATTTATACTATTTATTCTTGTTCACATGATTCTGGTAGACATACAAAGACCAACCCTGATTGATATTATTCCTAATTTAAATGTAACAATTAGTCGTTTTTTGTAATCTCGTTAAGTGCTTTTCCTGGAAAAGATTGGGAAGGTGTGATAAGGTGACTGTTGAAGGCACTTGAAGTGTCTAGGCATTGCTGCATCACTCTGTATTATCCACCACACCATTCTTGGTTATAAAGATATGACAGCTTATCCAGACTTGTGAAAACTTCATTTCAGTGATGCTGATTTAATCTGCGTTACTTCATACGGACCATATTAGACTGAGCTTCCGCACTTAAACCAGACAAGCCGTGGCCACTGCAGCTGTTGAATTGGGAAGGCACCGCTCCCAACTAATCATCATTTGCAAGTCTCAACAGATACACGTACAAACCTTGCTTCAAACATTTCCTTATACCGGCATTCTAGTGGGTAAATGGGGAGGAGAAAGGGAATATTTTCTCCATTGGTAATATTGTAACATTTTGTGGAGGACAGAACCAGTATAAAAAGGAACAAGTCTCCTTCTCCACACACAGGGCAGTGTAGTTCAAACTATCCAAATTTAGCTTACTATAGCTTATATATTTTAGGCCACTTTCCCTGGCTTTTTATTTATTCATTTTTTTTTTTTTATAGAGGACTAATCTGTTTCTTCAGTTTGATTGTTTGTGTCTCTTATTCGTAAGATAAATCAGTTCTTTTAAACTGAGGTTCTGTTTTGCAATGAACTGTGGAGTGATTACAAACACTCTGTCACACTGTCTGCTTCAAATAAAACAAATTTGCTTTTGACATGATTAAAGCTTTTATTTCTACATCACTGGAATGTAATCCATCTGTAATATACACATGCAAATCGGTATCATTAAGTCAGTCACTTAAGCTACTATGGATGATTTTTGTACAAAACCAGGATTATTTGGAATATGGTTTTGCGTGTAGTTGGTGGAATTGAAGAAAGATTCCTAAATAAAATGAACATCTGGTCATCAGAGAATTTGGACCACATATTGTGATTGCTTAGTCACATGACCTGTTAATTACGGTCTGGTGAACTGCAAATGTTTAAATCTTGTTTTCTGGGTAAGGTCAGCCGTATTATTTTTATTTGTCTAAATACAATGCTACCTGGTGACACTGATAAAGATACGTTTCCGTTGGTTTCTTTTGACTATATGGAGGATAATTTATGAATGCATCAGGTCTCTCTGTATGCTATTAATATAATATTTAATTCCCATAGTTTGTTTGTGTGCAACATATATATTTCCTCATTGTGGCCGACAGCTGATTTGTTTTCATTATATTGTATGTGGTCCCTTTTGATGTTTACCCTTATCCTATGATAATGGTTGGGAACCCCTGTTCTAGTCTAGCAGCAGGTAATTCTGTAATGAGAAACCAAAGGGTGGCGGAAACAAAATGCTACTTTGCTTTGAAATTATTTCAGATTTTCTCAATGATTTTTATTTTTTTATGTACTTCATACTATTTTTTATATAGACAATACCACTGGAACATCTCCCAATCATGCAAAGGGTAAGCTTTGTCTACCATTGTTTAAACAAAAAAATATTTCTAAGGAGAAATTGGGGCCTACGTTTCTGAAACCTAATTGGTCATTTTTTTTAAAGTTTTCCTTGTTTAAAAATGTTCCTGCTTTTCCACATGTCATGCATTTTAACATTTTAACTTTAGGTGATCGATACTGCTATGCAAAAGCACTGTACCCTGTATGACCTATCATGACCTATATTTTACAAATTTAAGATGTGGAACGTATCAAAAATGAAACCTCCCCACCTCAAATAATAAAGCACGTTTAGAATCCTCTCGCTTGATGTGAGAGTGGCACAGCCCTGTTCACCTTGACTGGAGCATCTTAGAAGTGCCACCTTTTGTTCATGAATTTTCACCAGCAGGTCCTTGAGTGCCCAGGTTTAGACAGATCTATTTGACCGGGGGGAATTTAACGTCAATACCAGATAACGTATTGTCCCACAGCCTCCCAACCCCCACCCCCAGCTGCCACTGGCTTCTGTCTGATTTACTGTGGCCGATTGGCCTCCAGTCTGTCGTGATTTACTTCAGTACTGATCCCTGGTCTCAGAATGGCAATCTGTTGTGAGGAAGCCCAGCACAGTCGGAGACCAGCCATTAAGCCCTTAGGCGTAATTAGATTAGAGCAATTGGGAATGTTTTTAATGATCACGTTAGGTGTTGGGTAGCTAGTGGATTTTTCCCTTCATTGGGTCATTGCATTGATCTCACTGATGCAAAAATCAAGTGTCGGGGGGGAATTTATTAGAATTCGCCAGGATTTATAGTAATTTATAGTCTTCTGTAATCTGTAATTTATAGTTACTGTTGCTTTTGCTTGACTTTCAATGATTGATAAACATATTTATATATTCATTAATTTGCTGCAGAAAACTATTTTAATTAAATTTATATTGTATCTGAACGTTTTCGTTGCGAGGTTTAGTGACATAAACCTTTTTTGTCATACTTTTTCTGAAGAACCTTCTACGAAATGACTGGAGCTAGTTTTACCATATACTGTTTTTAGCCGTAAATTAATTATTATTTTTTTTTTTTTACAGCAGGCTACTTACAAAAATAACTATGCTGCACCAGCTGGTTGCAAACAGAATAAACGCAAACGGAAGAGCCATTTCCATTGCCTATAGTTTCTATCACTAAGAAGTTATTCACTAAAGTTACACCTTTATAGATGTATACAAATACAAAATATACATATTATGGAACCACAGTGTTTAACAGGCCTACCTTTTCTAACCTGAGTTATAGAATGAGGTAACCCGCATATAGCACTAATTACAGTAAAGGTCAAAGTGGCTGTGATCTTTTCAAATTCATGAGGATTTTTCATGACATCTCCAAAGGCAAAGGTGGAAGTGAATAAAGCCGTTTTGGAGTCACAATGGTTCAGCAACAGCATTGCTCTTAATGAATGGGAGAGAGGGAGAAACAACTGCTGTGGAGTGGGAATTTCTTTAGGCATGGAAGGGGGGGATAGGCAACACTGATGTCAGATCCCAAATTAACAGATCCTGAACCTGTCGACTAGGTCTACTTTTTATAGTGGCAATTCCAGTTAGCCCCCCCTCCTGGACACACATCCACACGGAGTAATTTTTCTTGGCTTTAGTTTTGATTAATGTTATCAGCAAACATTCAACAGTTTCTGGTTCAATTTCACCCGTTCGTTCTCGCTGCACCCCGCGATAAAATCGCCACTGTCCACCATATGTAACAACAGACTGTACTCCAGTGCTAATTACAGGCCTGCATTGGCTTAGCGGTGTGCCTAGAGGTCTTCTTTCCATGTCAGTCTGTGTCCCCTTTCTTCTGAGGCTGGTCATATGGTCATTTGCTTTGATTGTACCCTTTTCAGGCCCCCAGTCAAAGACACCACTTACTTTGAGTGATTTTTCCTCTCCAGACGAGGCTTTCGACATACTCAGGGAGAGCATTGAAATGTTCCTTCTAATAGGAAGTGCCTCAGAGTCAAATGCTTTCACTGAATGATGACAGGGGGTTCTTTATTCTGTTTTATTCTAGTTTTGCCCCATTTACTCTAATCCATTATGCTATTTCAACGTACAGCTCTCTATAAAAATGTGGAACGTTTTTCAATGTGTGTTCTTGTGATCCTTTACATAGTGAGTGTAAAAGTCCCTGACTAGCATTGGTAAATCTGTTCTTCTTTACCATATGCATTGAAAAATATGAAAGTAGTACTTTGTGAATTACAGCATACTCCAATGTGTTTCTTTTTTAATGACATGCTCGATATTGATTATTTAATGGTGAAATATAAATGGAAACTTGCATGGCATGCCAGATGCCAGATTTGGACATAATCCAAGGGGAGTATACTGGATCATTAAGTTTTTACTCTTGGATAATGTTTTGTTATCTTTTTGGGCTGATTTGTGCCCTGGCAGATGCAGTTGTCCTAACGAAGGACTGTGCATGCACCTAAATATTTAGTCCTAACCTTTCTGAAAGTTTTTATTCAGAGCAAATTATTTTACTGTTATTATGATTTATTATGCAATGTACACAGCTTGTAATTGTTACATTCATTAGCCTATGTCACGGCTCTTTGTTGTATGTAATAAAGCCTTCTGCCCTCCTTTCTCTCTTAGAAAAACGGCATTCCTGTCAACCTAATTTCTTTAGTAAGGGTATCTCTAATTGTAATTCACCCTTTGTAAATGGAACTTGAAAAACATGGATTAATATTTGAGGTTGCTACATTTCTGTGTAGTTACATTAGTGTAAATATAAGACCAGTTTTTAATGCTGTGACAGCTTTTGCCACCGTCAGCTAAAGCTGATAATAGACAATTTGAGAGTGGGTCCCCAAGACGTGTATAAGTGGCAATTCTAATATTTATAGCCACCATTTACAGTTATTTTGTGCTTAAATTAGACACTCCGCATCGCCAGAGTCTAATACGCAAACATGTATACGGCCAATAAGCAACTCAAACAGTCTTTACTATTGGAAACCTTTAATCGATAACAAAAAAAAAAGTCTTGCCTAAGCCTTGCTAAGACGCCCATGGTTTCTCCCCGAAAGCAGGCAGGCCTTCCTCTTTTAATCTTTCCTTTTCCAATCTCTGGTGTTGTTTGGCTGTTTTCCTTTAAGTATTACTTTAATCCATTAAGCCAGTCTTGCTCACAAAACGACCAAAGATGGATCAGGATTCCTACTGATAACCATTCATCTCTTCTAAAATTACATGGCCTACTTAATTTCCCAAGAATCTCCTTAACAACAAAAAAAAGTTCACCTTTCCAAACACCCGTTGTCCTCAATTTTGCCCACCTTCCCTTTTAACCCCCACTTTTGTCTGTTATAAGGCATCTCCCAAGCAGTACCTGGGTTGCACCTTTTACACGGGTTCCTGGCTATGCCCCATAATGGGACATTGGTAGGATTCACTAGAATCAAGGTTACAATGCATCACCTGTTAGATATTAAGTCTTCAGTGTCACCGTTGACTTCCTTACCAATGCTTAATCATTACATTTTTTGCTGTAAAATAACTATTTCTGCTTTTGAAAAGCAGTGCTTTAAAGCACTTTTTAATTTTTTTTAAATAACGGTTTTATTGGTGCTGCGTTGACATCCCCTTATTGCACTGATGCTAAATGATGTATGCACTGACCACTCCACCACTAAGGAGACACTGGGGCTCCCTCTTAAGCTGTTGACCTTGTGGGTCAGATAACAAGGTCATGGAATAGATAACTTGTGGCATGGACTGCCCCCCACTGTTTGTACACCGCTTTAGCAGGCTTCCTTGATTAAAGTTTCAGTAATTTTCTTGAACACATTTGAACAACCTTATCTGTCACAATATGAATGCTGTAGACCTAAGCCTCTGTTATAGATTCCATTGTCTAGAAACACAATTTTGGCAGTTATCTCTGTATAGTTTCCAGTTTGTTAGAATTGTCAGTACTGACGT
Source organism: Hiodon alosoides (assembly GCA_025775065.1). Lineage (NCBI taxonomy): Eukaryota > Metazoa > Chordata > Actinopteri > Hiodontiformes > Hiodontidae > Hiodon > Hiodon alosoides. Next base: position 22,309 of record JAOYSI010009824.1, read on the forward strand.
ATTGCTAAAATTTGATTCCTATTCGGGGAACCCGCAAGACCTTCAGCAAATTGTTGAACCGTTTTGATACGTTTGTTTCTATGTAACCATTGATTTTTACATTGTACATTCCTCTCTTCTTTTCCATGTTCTGCTGTGACGTGTGGTCCTGACTTGACTGTTAAGGTAAGCTATATTAAATCTATATTTATTTATTTATAGGGGGAAAACGGCGATAGGGTGAGGGTTTCAGTTCTTAAGAACAAATGGCTGGTGTGTGAAGTGCCCTGTGAAGCTGACTTTGAGCTGCAGGGCGATCGCAGGGGATTAAGTGGTGCGCAAAGGGGGTGGTTTGTGAATTTGAAACATTAGTACCCTTGGCTTGTGTGATATTATGATATCCTACGATGACCAAAGTGAAAGGAGTATTTCTGAAACAATCTGGAAATTTATGTTTGTTGTTTGTTCAGCGACAGCCTTTGAATTCAATGGAAATGTCTAGGTTGTGGTGTCAAGAACCCTCTATTAGATTATGGTAGTGCTTTTATTTATTATTATTGACTTGGTAAACCTTATTGGGGGAAAAAAAGATCAATTTTTCTGTGGTGCCCTGTAAAATCTGTTGCTCTTTAAAAGGTGAATTTAATGTTCTGTAATGACACTTTATAATCTTTAGTTCTATAACTGAAATTGAAGTTTTGGTTGTGTGTGTGTAATTTTCAGTTTTATCAGCTGTATAAATAAGTTTCCCAGAAAACGCATCACAGAAATTAATTCCACATTAACATGAAACCCATGTACGGCAGATGACGTAAAAAAAAAAAAAACACACATCTGGTTAGGGCTGCAATGAAATGATTTTACATGATCTATTTTGTCTACATGGATGGGGAGCATATGTTGTGATTGTTCCAACCCTCTAATCTATGTGTGATGTGCTTTTGCACAATTGGATAGCGAATGGAAGAAAAGATTTCAATAATTTGAATTATTCTTACTGAAAAAATTCTGATTTAGTGAAGGATTGCTTGGTAAAAAAATACCCCAAGCTTACACAACAGATTTATACAAACGATTTGGAGCTTATAGAAGGCTTATGTGCATTTTGCAAATTGCTTGAATTCATGTTCTTAGTACTGATGGAAATATTAAGTAATAAATGGTCTGATCTTGAAATAGGGGCGGCTGGTAACCTGGTTGGGCTGTGGTATAGAATCTCTGGGAAGAAATGGTCTGATTTATTACTTATTGTTTAATGCATTTGTTCTTTTTTTTTTTCAAAACACATTTTGAACCAGTGGAGACCTTGAGACCCAATTTGGAATAAAGAGGTCAAAACGATTGACAAGATTAAATTCTTATAACAGGCCGGAACTAGAATGTGCAGATGCATGTCTAAAGCTCAGGAGTAATTTTGCAGATTGATAGATACAGCTGTTCTCCGCTTATCCAATGATTTTCTGGAGGGGGCAACATCCAGAATGAACCTGTGGATAAACTTGATTTTTAATCAAATGGCTTTAAAATAAAGACATTAGGCTTACCTTAGCCTTTATATCTTCAGTCATTTTGTTTGGTTTGATTGGTCTGTTAGGCCTACATTTATTGATGTTGCATGTTTTGTGCATTGGTTAGAAGATTCTGTCTATCATTATGCTCAGGCGTTGCAGCTTACAATCCGCATAAATTGCTTCCTACGTTACTTGGCCTTAAATCCACTTTGTAAGCAATTCATACTAGGCTATCGGAAGCTGCATTCGCATAACCTAAAACAAAACAAAAAAATGAAATCTTTATGCAGACAGCATAGCCAGATTAGTTTCAAATTTAGTTAGTGAAAGGTCATACGCAAAAGGGCGTGATTGAAGTTGACATTAACTTGAAGTGGATCTAGATTTCTCGTTATTAAAAAATAAACTCTGTAGCACTATCAAAATTGTTAATGCTCAGAGAATGCGAAAAGTCCTGGTTTTGTGGATAAAGTTTAATTGCCACGTACATGATTACCATCTGGAAACTGAAGCTCGCTACAACACTATTCATGTAAGATAGTATGATACGATATTTTAAGAGCACATTTAAGTTACATTTATTACAGTCAAAACTGATGTTCAAATGAATCCCAAACTTTATTGCTGTTGATAGAGCATACAACATGCCTGTGCTGTTAACGACTTGTATTTATGAGTGGAAATCCTTACCTTAAAAGAGCTGCTGTGGTTAAACAGAATCAGTTCAGGTGCCGTTCTTAATGAATAGATTGCAACTCTGTCAAGCAGCGACCATACAGTCTGCTGTCAATTGGCAAGTCACACAAACAATATTTAAAAAAAAACTCACCATTTACTTGTGTGCGCCCCTGATTAACAAACAACTAAGCGTTATTTTTTTAATTTTGGTGAACATTTATGTGTTCCAGGACAAATAGTAAGGGTAGAGCCCTGCCCTCCCTCTCCTGTTTTAATTTACAGGAAATTCATCTGTGGAGCCACAGACCAGGAGGACTGTAAATTGCATGGGGGGTTCTGAGGATTTCTGGAAAGCTACTTTTTATTTTTGGCTGGTTGCTTTGGCTCAGTAAAAAGGAGAATAAACGCATCCTGCTCTTTTTTAAAAATATTTTTTAAAGGATTCCAATAAATCACGGATCTAGACATATCTTGGGAATCGAGGGCCCGTCTGTCCACTTCAATTGTAAATTGTTAGATAAAAAAAATCTGCTTTTAGATCAGTTTAATAATACTTACCTGTATGCTGTGGATGTAAAATACATTGAACTATTTTCGGCAGATGTGGGAAAGATCATATTTGTGATGCATGTGTGAGATTGAAGGAGTAGCTTTGTATAGGGTATACTGCCCAGGTAATCTTTATCACACATTTTGATGTAAAGGAAACTGGGGTTGTCAAGTAGACAAGTGCTTTCCTACTTTTTTGAGTTAGCCGAATGTCTGCTAACCTCCAAATGTTTTTGTGCACCACTAAATGCTACAAGTTTCTGTTTTGTTTATAAATGTTGTCAAATATAAATAGCAGTAAATCGGCAAACATTTTAAAATGCACTCCTTAAGTGATGGGAAACACAGTCCCTTCATGGACCAAAGGTTGGGAGCCAATGCACTAGGCTATTGGACAGTTAATTATTGCAGCCATGTTGAATTTTAAAGGGGCCATTATCATGCAATCAGCATGCCACGTCACGCATGAAAGGTCACAAACAAATATGATTTTGCTGCATCATATGAATTCTTTTGAAAGCCATTGTCCTGATTCTATAAATTAAACCCTTTAGTGTCCCTCGTTTGTGCAGCATCTTGTGTATTGTTTGAAAGCCCTAGTTTTTTTTCTTTCCCAGTGACGGAGTCCCTTTATGGTGTCCCTAGACAATGGGAAAACTGTTACTTGCCGTCCTGCCACTGTTTATGTCTGTCTGGGAATTCATGAATGGATCAGCACATTTCCAGTATTCAGTGGCTTAAGACTGCATTATCTAGTGATTCTGATGCCATGTTCTTGCACAGACTAATTATGGAAATTAAATGTAATGCTTTATCAAATACCAGTTGTCCCTGCCCTGGGAACCAGCAGTAGCTATAGGGCAAGTTTTAGGAACACAATCTCAGGGGAGTTACAGAGAGCTGTCAATATCTGTAAAAATACTACCCATTTAAGAAAATATATTATAGCAATAGCGTTGTTAATGTTGTTGTTCTGTTTCTTGTTGTAGAAGTGGTCTTCATTGGTGGTTTGAGCTACATCATAGACCGATAGATGCCCTTTCCCAGTCCAGCATAGAGCCTAATATAATCCCCTAAGTACAATATACTTTACCAAGCTAACAGCCCTTTTTATCCGGGATATTTGAGAGAAACGGTCCCTTTTGTGTTACTAGTGTCTTTACCATTTATCAAACTAAATTTACCATTTGTCAAACTAAACGGACCCAAAAAAAAAAGAGAGAAGTTGGCTCCGTTTCTCTATTTGACCTGGGCCCATCTGCATCGCTCATCATTAGTATTGTATATTTAGGGGAATGCGGAGTGGACGAACCTGTTAGGGGAGAAAGGGGAGTATGTCTGTCTTATACATTTTCAGAAAGATTTTGTGATTTCAGCATTTAAAAAAGGTAGGCATCTTCTGGAAGTCCGTAAAAGGGCTGAGGGTTGGAGACGGAGAGAGAGCACTCTGCTGTAGATTTTATTCTTCTGTTATGTTTTATTATCCTTGTAGATGGTAATCCTGATTTTTACATTTTGCGTTTGTGTGAGATTCTCTTAATCCATTAATTCCATATGTATCTTTACACTTGATATTTAAAAGTGAGAAGGCTCCAAAATTTTATTTTTGTTAAAGCCTCCTCTATAGTAAGGTCTGTATAGCATACAGATGGTTATTTTTGGTTGAATTACTTTAGCTTGGAAAACGTTTTTAAAGAAAGGTAGAAGTGAATTGCATTCAATAGCCCGTGCTTTTCCCAGTGTGACCTTCAATTTATTGTCACCTTCTCTCTGGGGAACGACAATAAGTCCCACTACATAAAACGCCTGGACTGGGGCAGTTCTGCTGTCTGAACGGCTTTCCTCTGTGCCATCAGTAGAACCTTGCTCCATTTACAATTCATTTACGTTAGGAAAAGTGGGGATGGAGGTGTCGATTGTTGACGGGCACGATGGCGAGGTGAACGAGGTGAACTGTGGCCTGAATTATACATGTGTGTAGTGGCAAGCATCAGGAATGTGCTCTCAAGCTTGCCTGCCTCTGGAGCATTGTCAAAATTACTCCTCCCAAACATTGCAGTGTTTACCTGGTGTGGCGTGGTGATTTAACGTGGGGCCTACTTCAAATAATACCGGAGACAAGAAACCTAAGATTGTACCCTAAAAGCGGACAAGCAAATGTAAAAGGAAATGCAAACCATCTTTTATTAAGGTTTTGTATAAATTCTTAGGGGTCCGATTTAGACTTCTATTTAAGGGTCCACTAGCTGGAGGAAAGGGTATTGGGATAAAAGTCCCTCTCAAAGCCATGCGTGTGCCTTGTGGTAATATTATGTGCCTTAATGAGCTCCAGCCAAAAGGGTATAATTTGTTGAAGGGATTTGGTTCCCTGAAGGATATTTGCGGCAGTGTTTGTTTATATATTTATTTTTGTGAATAAGAAGGCAAATTCAATGTTGTGTGTGTATATACAAGAGAAAGTGACGTTTGATACAACTGGGGGTGGTGGTTGTAATTAGGATGAATGAGTGCGTTAGTGTCATCACTGCCCCAGGGGAGAAAATTATGCTCTTTGGTGTCTAATGAGACTACTGCACACACTGTGGTGCAGCTTGTTTTTGGCATAAGGCAAAATTCCGGTTTTCTACTTTAGCAGGCTACTACTGTTTTTTGTTTTGTTTTTGTTTTAAAGAAAATATTATATTTTTCTTTTGACTTTCGGGCAGCCAAGACAAAAACATGTGATTTCCCCACAGTTGATGGATTGAAAGTGTGACTAAGGAGGCCTGTGTGGGAAACCCATAAAACCACTGTGTGACTAATGACTTTTCCTTTTTGGTTCAGACGGGGGAGCATGTATTGCTGTGTCTGCTGCCAGTGAAGCCGGGAGAGGCTGGGTGCTTTAAGGGATGATGCAGCTTTGACAGGAAAAAGCCACCGAGAGAGAGCTAAATTTAGCGGGACACCAGATTTTAAGAGATTTTATAGAAAGCGTAAGCGAGCTCAGCTGGTAGAAGTGTTGAAGTTTGTTGGTGGGGAAAAAATGCGAACGCATTGGGGTATAATTACTTTAGTTTTCAGGGAGGTTTAGTTTTCATCATCTTTGTCCCTTTTCGCTCTCACCGTCTGGCTTGGGCTTACAAAATTGGACTTCCGATCAACCAGCCCCATAGCAGACTGCCGATTGAGATGTAGCACCTGTAGCTAATGTATTGAATGTTAAATGACACGTTTTGAGGTTTCCCGTGGTGCTGGCACACGAAGCACCCTCTTCCAAGCAAATCGCACTTGTCAGCATTCTGGCTGGATTAGTGGGCGGCGGATGGTCGAGGGGAATCACACCAGCGGCAGTGGGCCCAGGGCCAACGGGCGTCAACAATAGTTCCTGTCCCCGCTTTGTTTGTACTCCTTTATCTTGACCCAAACTTCCTCCTCTGGTTTTGTTCTTGGTCACCCATCAAATAGGCCTGCTAGTTGAGATTAAGCTTGTTTCTACATGTAAGCTGTTGCACATTTTAGCTGCATTTTTAACAGGCCAGAATGATTGTGTTGGGAAGTCTTTTTTAGATTCTCTGTTATTGCCTGGATTAAATGGCATTCCTCAGACGAATGTTTTAGAAGATAATTTGTATTTGTTATTTTACACTAATACACAGAGGCTCTGAAGACAGAAATGTGTAGTTTAGGATTAAAAGGGCTGAAACCTGGTGCTTATGGATCCAAGCTGGGACTTTCACAAGCACAGTAGAGTGTAAAGATGTTTAACCTTCAGTATACAAAATGTATTTACAATTCAGGCGTTCGGAATAGATCAGAAAGTGTGACAAGACTATAGCTGTCGTGTTTATCATTGGTTTCAGTTGATTCTGCTGTCAGGACACTCTTGTTAAACATGATTGAACGCTGTGTTATCTGAACCATATCAATGTCTAGCGAGCTCTGAGCGTGGTTCGGGTGTAAAACCGGACCGTTAAAGCGCTTTCCTATGTACATGTGGGGTGGGGAGGGGAGGGGGGGAATAAAACGCAGTCTGTTGAGAGATGATTCTGAAGGCAAGTGATGCGATTTGCTCCATTTTATATTTGCCATGGTTGCTTGAAAATCAACCAAGAAATGTAAGATGTGCACTTTTATCTGACAACAACTTGTAAGAAAGATGTAGTAGGACACCATTTAATACTGTAGGAATGTTGTGAAGTTCCGTGCATCCAGGCAATGTGATCCTTAGATTTTCTTGCTGCTCTCTGTATCCTGCTGGTTTTATGCCATTCATATTTTCTCCATCATTGAAATTTCTCAGGAACGCACTTGTCCTGTAGAGATGCTAGGTTTTACGAATGTTTTTGGGAAATAAAAAAGCATAAGATATCTTCAGCATAGTTAATATTTTTGTCTCGGCATGCAAATAAATTTAAGTGGGCTTAAACTAGACTGTTTGCCTGTATTTTATTATTGTATTGCAGCTAATGATTTGTCTGTTTCCTTAGAAATTTTGATGATCATCCATCTCGCAGCAATACAAAGTGGGGCACTGACATTTCCCAGAAACATTGTCAATGCTTTAGGAGTTCAGCTTTTACCTTGCCTTATAAATGTTGTATAAAATAACTTCAAGAGATGGCGTTTTTGCAGTCAATTAAACACAACTTTTGACACAGAACTTAGCAAGCAAAGTTGCTTAAGCGATGTCAGTATTACGCAGTTTGTTAGCGGTACCCACCACCAACATCAGAGGAAGCAGAGAGGTTTTTTGTGGTTTTATGGAGACGTCAGGCTTCGAAGGTCACTGCCAAGCACGCAGGGTACCCAATTTGAACCTAATGCTTCTAAACTTCAGGTAGCATAATGGCTCCTTAATGTTGAGTTACCCTTTAGTGGCTCATTGAGTGCCCCAAAAAGCTCGATGTCAGACTATGGCTTCCAGCCAGTGCTGTGAAAATGTACAGTACAGTACTGATTTACCGATTTACTGGCATTCCTGATCACTGTTGGCCTACACCTGCATTCAGATGAATGGAAGTGATTAATGGGGTGTTTAACTGAGATATGCCCGGACTTAAAAAATTTAATTTAAGAAAAAATTACATAACCATACTTCTTGGAGCATGAAGCAATTGCTATTTTTTTTTGCCTCCCTCAACTAAAATCCTTTTTGTAGCAAAAAAAAAAAAAAACAGATCCAAATCAAAATTCTTACAAATTCTGTGCTCTTCTGTTTACACAATGCCTCATTTAAACAATGCATCGTGGGAAACAAGTAATGTTCATGAGGGATATTAAAAAATGATCTCGGGATAATTTCACACAGGTGGTAACGGGAAAACAAAAACACCAAACAGACGATTAAGAGATTTTCTAAGAAGATTATCAATTCATCCTAATTATGCAACCTATTACTGAAAAGGATTTGCAAGTTTTGAATGTTAAATAATTCAGAGAAAAGTATTTTTTATTCAAGGTAATAAGTTTTTTTTTTACATACTGTAACCCAGAAATTATGGCTTGATTAAAAAAAATAAAAAATTTTACAAAGCTGTTAGTTTTTCCCATTAATAAAGCATTTGTAGATTTGTTAAGTGAAATGGGATACAGCAGCAAAGGGTGTTATGACCTATCTAGCTGTTATGTAAAAATAAATGCATTCCTTCTCATCGAGAGAGCCTTAGTGATGGTAAAACCAGAACAACAACAAAAGCATAAATGTGGGATTATGGATTAGCGAAATCTATGGAGAATAAATGCTTCCTGGATAAATTCCTTTACACTTGACACAACTTTTGTCACTTCTATGGCCAAAAGCCTAGGTTCTCCTTATAGACATGAATAATGGCTTGACAGTACATTAGGGCAGTATAACCTGATGCCATGAAAGTTCTTTGGGGGGAAAACAACAAAACCTTTTTTGGCAGGTACTAGCGTGTGTAAGTGATTGCGTTTGGAGTGACAGATTTACTTACTGTATACTATTTATTTACGTGGGAGGTGGTACTGAAACATTAAACTATGCAGGTGTTTGTGTAGGTATATCGTAGTCTGCAAAATCTTCAATTACATCATTAAGAAGCGAGGTGGAAATAAAACTCATTCCACATGGGTCACTTGGCCAGCCTCTGCGCTGGATATTAAAAATATCCATTATACATCTTATATTTCAGTAACACCATTGTTTCATTCAATAACCCGCTTAATGTATTCCTTTATTGGTTTGGGTTTGTTTATGTTCCAGTGTTACTGTACTATAGCTACAGCTTTTATAAATCAATATCATCTTTTTTGATACCATTTACATTTTGTAACCAA
>JAOYSI010009826.1:0-10698 GCA_025775065.1 Hiodon alosoides
GCACACAATCTGCACGCGGTGATCCCTCGGGAAGCCCACTGAGAAACCGCACACAATCTGCACGCGGTGATCCCTCGTGAAGCCCACTGGCACGGACACCCCGTGCCCATCGAACACGCTTTGGGTATGGTTTCTCTGCGGGCCGCGGTCTTTCATCATGGGAAATCTGAGACTCATGCTGGCAAAAGGAACACCTTGTTCTAATCACCCGTGCGGAGCGTACCTGGAGGCCTAAACAATCGAGGTGTGAAATTTCTGCGGGTTGAGGCTGACGGTGAAAGAGATGAGGGGCGTGAGGTTTCAAAGGAGAAAAAGTCTGCAAATGACAGGCTCTCAAGTTAAGAAGTTTGGAGCATTAGATTATGATGGAGGAGAGAAGATGTGAAAGCAACCTGCATGTCCTAGATTAGACCCTCAAGTTCCATCTGTCAGATTTTTATTTCCTGCAAGAAATTTAAATATATAAAACCCTCTTACGCTTTCAGTGTGTACATGCTGAACTGGTTTTATTAAGCAGTGCGAGACTACCCACGGTGCGCTTTAGGAAGTGTGACAAAATGTCAATGAAACGGGAGCTGAGTGGACTCCAAGGAAGATGTCTTCAGGGGTTCATCCGACATTGATGAGGCTACCGTTTCGTGCAGAGCCCCAGGGGTGCGAGCAGAAAGGAGGGTGCTCAGCCCCGACCAATCAGCAGCAGTTTAATTATCTCTCCGGTTGGCCGAGACAAAGGAGGGCGCTCACCCCCGACCAATCAGCAGCGGTTTAATTATCTCTCCGGCTGGCCGAGACAAAGGAGGGCGCTCACCCCCGACCAATCAGCAGCGGTTTAATTATCTCTCCGATTGGCCGAGACAAAGGAGGGCGCTCACCCCCGACCAATCAGCAGCGGTTTAATTATCTCTCCGGCTGGCCGAGACAAAGGAGGTGCAGCGCACTGCGGACAAGCTGATGGAGAACCGGGGGGAACTTTGGAGGATTCTCCTCCGGTGCGGGCTGGGACGTCTTCTGACACCTCGCACGGGGTGGCGGAGGGGAGAGAGAGAGAGAGAGAGAGAGACACACACAGAGAGAGACACAGAGAGAGACAGACACACACAGAGAGAGACAGAGAGAGAGAGAGAAGGACACGGAGAGAGAGAGAGAGAGAGAGAGAGAGCCGTCTGATCTGTCCGCTCCGTTCAGCGCCAATTTTGTTTCAGCTTGTCCTCTGAACGCTCGAGGAGTTTCACTCGGACTCTCTCTGCCGTTCCGTTCAGAAGGCTGGCTTTGAAACAAATGGGCCCTGGCTTCTGTTTCAACACCTTATACGCTTTGCTCCTTTTCAAAATCACAGAAAGAAAAACAAATCTCTGGACCTACTGCTGTGGTGAGCACGGTGTTTCAGAATCTTCCGGAAAGAAGGTTTGCCCAGCAGAAATGCCTAGCACGGGCTCCGCGTACCATGTACACGACAGCTCACTGAGGTAAACATCGAACCGAAACCTTCCACGTACCCAATCTGAACAAACGAGTGAGAGTTTGCAGTTAACTCTCCACACCTGGAAGAGTTTATTACACCTCCTAACTGCCTAATTACATCCCCGGAGAAGGAGAGAGGAGGCACGCGCATGGGACCCGGGACAGAGTTGACGTGTGGAGGAGTCACTCACCAATTAGAAGAGAGGCGGTCTGCAGCTTTGGGTCATAAGGGCTTTTTCCTCTGCCGTTCTCAAAATGAGACGTCTCCAAGCGAAAGATGTTGTCCTGGTGGGGCAAGGGAAAGGTTTAAAATGTGCTGAGGGGGGGGGTTAGCAATTCACCGGCGGCGCAGGACGTGCAGACAACCTGAGCTAAGGGCAGCTTTGGAACGCCTCTCACAAAGGCACGGCAAAGTGCCTATAATTTCCCAATTACAGCTCTGAAACATTGCAGTCTAATGACAAGGAAATTCTCATGGCGTGCAGTAATGTACATTGAATTGCTGACATTTGCTGGGAGAGAATGGCAGTCGCATTTCAGAATGATGAATTAAGCGATCCCCGCGCCATAAAACATTTTTTAATTTTCTACTTCATTTGCTGAACGGAGCCATTTAAGGGACCATCAGAAAATCGTCTAGAGGCTAGCTATTGTCACACTTGACTAGGAAGTAGGAATTTGATGACATTAAAAACCTTGTTGGCTGAGCTTATACTTGGCTACACTTCCGAATGCCAGTTCCTTTAAAGCCCTGCTTCGGTATTCCGGAACAATCCTGCCTTTCTGTTCAGTTTGACAAAAAAAAATCCTATTAAAATATTGTTGCGCATCAGATATTGTGTTAAAAGCTACTCTCATGGGCTGATTTAACACAGCCAATGGTATAGCCAGCTCAATCACGATCAAAATGGTAAATTCAATTAACCCTATTTAACTTCGGTAGTCCAGTTAGCCAAGGAACTAAAAAAAAGTCTTTTCAATCCCTCACGGTATGCTGTGATTGACAGAGGAACGTGTTTCCTCCACTTATCAAGATGGGGAAAATTATACTTAGGGTAGAGTCTATTGTTCCTGCTTAACAACAGATTTTGTGTTAAAAACACAGTAATTACATGTCGGAATTGACCAAATATTAAGAATGAAAATCCGCAGTGAATTTTCCTTTAAACCCGTGCAAACATGCATGTAGTTTTAAACAAGCTGCCAAACTTCTAGCCAAGGCAGTTTAAGGCGCTGAAACAAAATAAAAATTTTGCTTACATTTATTCAAAAAAACCCTGACAGGAAGAGAGTTTTCAGAATGGATTGTGTGGATTGAAAACTAAAATAACGCTCTCTTGGTGATTTATGCAAACTGTACTTAAATCGTAAAATGATTTCATGGAAAATAATTCCGTCCACGAAACCAATGTATATTGGGTTTTCTGCAAAATGAACATTCAATGAGTGGAAAATATCCGAATTATTTTCTTAAGCATTTGTCAGAAGCTTTTATATCAAGTCAAAGGCACATAATAAAACCGGTGGCTTATTACTGGACGTTTCTTACAAAGGAAGGCCACCTAGATTGTGACGTTATCCAGGTTAGACTATTATCTAACAGTAAAAAGTGAAGTCAAAATAAAAAGTCTATAGCCAGTGTAAACATATACAGATTTTGAGTGCCGCAAAGCAGTGCTGGTGGAAATTTAAAAGTAAACATATCTGGAAGAACCAATGGAGGAGAGCAGGCAACGAATTGTCGTGTCGACACTCCCATTGGTTATAATTTTTGTCCTAATTTACATATAATCAAAAAAAAAACTTACTAAACAGGAGGAGAAGAGAATATTGATTGTCTGAAGTGAAGTTAAAGCTCACCTCTTCAGTCAGTAGAGAACTATGCCCAGTTTAAAAACTATTTATTGGCAAACTAATTGCCTTGCCCTGGATTTCCATTCAGAGAGAGAACTCTGCTTTGTGGTCTCTGTGGCAAACGGACTTTACACCACGTCAGAGATGTGGATTGCTGTAAAATTCTGCACACAGTTAAGTGAATAGACGCCCCCCTTACCTCTGGTCGTTTTCCTAATTCCAGGTAGGCGCAGATGGGATGGAAGGCCCCGGTCCCACACGCGTATACGTGGGTTTGGTTGAAGGTTTGAAGCACTTTGATGAAGTTAGAACACTCTTTCTGCAGCAAAAGGAACAGAATAGCAGTCAGGTATTCAACAGAGTATTCTGTTGAACAGAAACGTCAGCGATATGTGTGTTGGATGATGGGAAAAAATGTTTATGGGACACATTTGCAGATGTCCCATGGAACAGGCCATAATTACTTGCTTTGAAGTACTACCACTGGCCTGTTGCATCAGATAAGTAGAGGCGTGATTTACTGTATTGGTTAAATCATTCATCAGTGCAAAGCTGTGAATCGGTGATAACCGGTCGATTCGGGGCAGTTCAGTGTTCTGTGTTTTATTTACGCTGAGATGTCGAGAGAGATATTCCAACAGCTCTTTCCTCAATAATAAACAGACAGAGGGGCGCCTCTGATGAGGGTCCCACCCTGCGTGCGCTCGGTGTCTCAAATCACAGAGCCCCAGTGTCTCACGCTGATGTGCCTCTTTGTTAAGAAAATAAAGAGCGCCCATCTGTTTAAACACGGGAAGCGAGCGCGGGTCCAGCCTTTGTGCCGAGCCTTTGGGTCGAGGCTTTGGGCAAACGCCGCGTCTGATCCCGCTTGTCCCCGTGGAGTACACTGCCCCTCGTGTTAACGCACGTCCTCAACGCCGTCACGCCGAGGGGTAAACGGAATGTGGGGCGATTACTCAGCAAAATTAAACTGACGACGACAGCATCCTCCGTAACGCCCAGAGCGAAACGCTGGGATTTCCAGCACGGTCAGCCAGCCCGGTCCCATTCGGGACGTCCTAAACCTGGGATAAGGGAGACATGGTGAAGGAGACAGGACCCACGCCCCTGGGGATACACCGGCCCTCACAGTCCGCTAGCCCCCTGTCATTTCCGCGGTGTTCGCTGTTGCTGCCACGTTGGTTTATAGACAAGAAGATTCTGCTCCTGCTGCTAACGAGCAGTCCTGGCAGACAGAGGTCATGTGTTCAGACCGGTCCCGTGGAGGACGGAGGGTCTATAAGCGCTGAACTCCGCCTGACTCCTCGTCTGTCTTGGCTGTGCCGTTCTGAACCAGCACGTCGAACCCGCAGATCCGAAGCCCTTGTGCGGGCCCGTCCGCGTGTGACGGACACTCACCGAGGAAATGCAGGCCTAAAACATATTTACAGCTGTTTGCATATTTCATTTCCAGTGACTGGAACCAGTGAACCAGCAGTGAGGAATGTGCCCCCTACGGGCCCCGGGCCCCGGGCCCCTTTCTCCAAGGTCCACAGCATGTTCAGACAACAGGCGCGTTACAGTGTAGGTGTATTTGAACAGTGTTAAGTCTGTGCCTGTCACGTCTTCCTTTGTTGGGTTCTTAGACCGATGACAGTACTGATCGCCGTCTCCACTTTGCCACCCTTACGAAACCCTGACGTATGATTCAGGTTTGTTGGTGCTTTCAGATGAACTTAGCAGGGCAGAAAGCTGGTTGCTATGATTCCTTCTTCAATTGCTGCGTCCTGGCCGTCAAACGTAATGGAATTGATAAGATGACAGAACCGCAGTTTTGTATTAATTAATGATCTCCAGCGTGTCTCGCCAATTCACTCAGCCGTTCCCTGTGTTCTGCGAGTAAAGTCTTCCTATCTTAAACCCATGCAATGTGCATGTCTGAGAAACAAAGTTAACCGGTGCAAACTGGATTATTGCAAACCTGGCTAACGTTCTGAGTCATTCATTTTTCCATTCTTCCATGTTTTGCAGAACTCGAGCTCCTTGTAAACAGACTGATTACCTGTGCAACTCAACTATTCGCCCTAAACATAAAACAACACAGTATTTGTTTACGGAGCAAGGTAATTATATATACCAAAAAGACAGTGGAGGGGTTGGTAGAGAAGACCGCTTCAAAACAAACTTGTCAGTGTCTCTGCATTCACTCCGCTACACAGATTTAGAGATAATCCGCTGTTATTCAGACTGGATTCAGATTTCTTAAACAAACTAATCAACTACAAGGTTGTTTTCAGAAATGTTTTCAGCCTAACTATTTAACGTGATCTTTTAAAACCGGCTTCGGTTTTCTGAATTTTTGTGATAAAAACCACAATCTGTCTAAATGTCTTCCAAAAACCTGTTAAAATGGAGCTTCAAACCTATGTATAGTCTGTATGTATACATATACGTACACAGTAAGGTTAGACTATGATGTGGATTAATGCTATAATCTTCAACTGGATAGACCACACTGTCACATTCTGTCAGATGTAAGCCCTAGTGACTATTGATTGCTTTCCTGGACAGAAATTCAAGACCCTAAGCTACAAAAAAAAAAAAAAAAAACTTAAAAAAGAAATATTGGGGATTACTTTGTTTTTACAGTATGATGTTATCTTTAATCTCATTTAAACCAAATCAGGCTTAAAAGTGTCATTAATAATAACCATAAAAAACAACTCTAATCCGACTGCTTTTTGTTCAGCCAGCCGGTGCACAGAATTCCGTGATTAAATCTCGGGGACACAAACTCTCATGGTTCCGGGCCGGTGTGTCAGGGCTGTACCACACATATTCAGCCTCTGGGTTACATCAACACGTCCCCTCCGAATGAATGCTACATCGACGTCCTGGGGAGGCTAAAACGTCGCTTTGTTCTCCTGTAACCCCGGTGGACTGTCCAGACATTTGCTTTGTGATGGAAACCACACTCTATAGAAGAGTCTATGGAAAAGGAGTGGAATCCTACCTGTTCTCTCAGATGAAACT
This sequence comes from Hiodon alosoides, assembly GCA_025775065.1. Taxonomy (NCBI): domain Eukaryota; kingdom Metazoa; phylum Chordata; class Actinopteri; order Hiodontiformes; family Hiodontidae; genus Hiodon; species Hiodon alosoides. Next base: position 6,328 of record JAOYSI010009826.1, read on the forward strand.
GGACAAAGACATTATTTGGGATGACGGACGCTAAAGTGGAATGCGTTGGCTTAAATAAACATTAAAAAATAATCAGGCTTGCTGGATTTTTTTCTGTTTTTGCAGTAAGCCATCTGTACTTTGTGAAGCATGTCACACTTGCTGATGTTATCACCTCCTTGTGCACCAAGCCATGTAATGGTGATAAGATTTTAAACCCAGAGTGCACTGCGCAAGACTTATATATTTCCTCCGGATCTCGGCCATAAGTGCCAAACATTATAAAATACACAATGCACACAACACGACACACACAACACACACACTACACGACACACACGACACAACGTGACACAACACACACAACACGACACACACTACACACAACACACACACACTACACGACACACACAACGCGACACAACACTACACTACACAACACAACACACACGACACAACGCGACACACACCACACACAACACGACACACACAGACACACACAACACACACAACACGACACACACAACACACACAACACACACAACACGACACACACAACACACACAACACACACACTACACGACACAACACGACACAACACACACACACAACACACACTACACTAGACTACACTACACAACACACAACACAACACGACACAACACACACACACAACACACACTACACTACACAACACGACACGACACACACCAAACACAACACACACAACACACACGACACAACACACACAACGTGACACAACACAACACAACACACACAACACGACACAACACACACAACACTACACTACACAACACAACACACACAACACGACACACACCACACACAGCACACACAACACGACACACACAACACACACAACGCGACAACACACAGACACAACACACACAACGTGACACAACACACACAACACACACAGACACACACAACACTACACTACACTACACTACACAACGCGACACAACACACACAACACGACACACACTCATACTCACCAGTGTGTCTTTTCCTGCCCACCTGCATTCATCTCGCTTGGCTGGAGTTGCTGGCCATGAAATCTGTAACATTTATAAATGTTAATGTTAATAAATGTATTATTTATAATAAATTCATAAAATAAACTAATTTAACTCATTAAGTGAAGTCTGTCAATAAATGTCACAAAAACAGAACAGTTGTGCTGATAATTAATTTAACTTATCTTAGCAGCAAGCAAAGGTTTCCTTTTAGATTTAAACGGCCGACACAAATTTAGATTTTCCATCAAAGTTTAAAACAACCTTTTTATATAAGACAAAGGCTTCCTATCATTAATGTTTATGTTGAGCACTAACAAGACCAGACAAAAAACGGCCTCTTAACCTGCTCCAGGTGGCGTAGGTAACGTCCCAAAATTATCCACAACACTGTATCAGTACAATACAACGAGGAAACGAATGTAGTCAGAACCAGGAAAACGGGCCCCCGTGTTGAGAGGAGAGGAGGGCAAGGCACTGAACCCGAAAGTCGCAGAGCGAGCCGGGCCTTTCTGCACCGAGCGAGCCGGGCCTTTCTGCACCGAGCGAGCCGGGCCTTTCTGCGCAGAGCGAGCCGGGCCTCTCTGCGCCGAGCGAGCCAGGCCTTTCTACGCAGAGCGAGCCGGGCCTTTCTGCACCGAGCGAGCCGGGCCTTTCTGTGCAGAGCGAGCCGGGCCTTTCTGCGCAGAGCGAGCCGGGCCTTTCTGTAACACGGTATCGCCACTCTGGTGCGTGATGACCCCCACACCACTCTGGCTCTCTGAGATTTTTGAACATGTGTTAGAGTCCCTGCCTCGTGAGTTCTGGGTGAGGGGCAGTTGTCATCTCAATTTCAGTGCAGTTGTTGAAGAAACAATTAACGTCTTATGCATTACAAGTGTGAATTATTAAACAGTTACCGTCTTATGCATTACAAGTGTGACTTATTAAACAGTTAACGTTTTATGCATTAAAAGTGTGACTTAATAAACAGTTAACGTCTTATGCATTAAAAGTGTGACTTAATACACAGTTAACGTCTTATGCATTTAAAAAGTGTGACTTAATAAACAGTTAACGTCTTATGCATTTAAAAAGTGTGACTTAATACACAGTTAACGTCTTATGCATTAAAAGTGTGACTTAATAAACAGTTAACGTCTTATGCATTTAAAAAGTGTGACTTGCTGTCCAAGCCCTGAGACGAGGATTTTTTCTCACTCCTGTAACTAACAATGCTACTGTGTCTAACCTTGTGAAAGTTAACTGTGTCAATGATAAAAATCCTCTGAAGCCATTCTTCTACGTATCTAAGTTACATTTTCACACAGTTAATCACTATAAAAACCACAAGAGAAATGTGAAGCAACACAGACAGAATAAATCACTGTGGCTGCCTGGCGGATTAAACTGCGTTTCTGGGGGTAAGATGTAACGAGGAATTTCCGTACCACGAAATTCCCGCAGTTCGCTTCTGCTGCCGTTGGTTTGTGCTCTCTCCGTGTGTCTAAGCCAGCGAACGCACAGATAATTCAGGGGCTGATGGGAAGGACACTCGAGAAGATCTGGGTATATGGTGTACCTAGGGCGTTCTTTGGACTGCTCGAGAAGCCCCGTCCTTCAAATATTTATGAGGTTCTTTCCTGCTCGGCGGAGAGAAGTCCCCGGCTGCGTCTGTCAGGGCAGTCTGTAGCGCACACGTTTGCCTGGAGGCAGTACATTTCAGACGAGGCTCGATCCCCTGATTTATTTCCTCTTTTTTTTATTTTAATCAGGTGTGCCTTTCATTTCCCCAACCCCTCCATTCCCTCACAAGTTGTGCTTTTTTTCTGTGTGGAGAACTGATGGTTCGGGGAGTAACAGGCGTGGTCACATGTTCCCTCCTCTCTGACTGCTCTGCGCCACGAGGATACGTCCTGATGGAAACACTGTTCCAACGGCATTTAGAGGACAGCGGGTTTCTTTGGAGAACCGCGTTATCAGCGAAGCCGGTATATATGAGATTTAAAAACGTTTTTGTAGATGCTCTTATCTTCACTAATCGAATCTGTAGATAATCTGCCCTAGGAGAATAACCGGGAGAGTTTATCTTTTTGCGACTTTTTCCGGGTTAGTTGCAACACAACCAAGAGACCCGTCCACACGGCTAGTCTGGGACTGTAAAGGGTCACTGTAGACAAATTCCTGCATACGTGATGTTGGCCCCACGAGTTGCATATTGAAGCAGGAGAAGAAAATTGGAGCAGTATATCTTAAGAACATTGCACATTGCACGCCCAACGACTGTAGAGGAGCGTTCCCCTTTACATTCCACCACTCACTCCTCCCAGGGAAAGCGTAGACGGCGTTACCTTCAGGTGGTCCTTGTTAATGTTGACCAGATTGAAGGAGAAGATGTGGTCCTTGGCTCCAACCAGCAGTCTGCCCTTCTCCTCATCCAGCAGGAAGGTGTGATAACTGGAGCTGTTAGCCAGGCCGTTAAAGGTAATCAGATTGTTCGAGTCCAACATTTCTGAAAAGGAAGAGGAAAACGTTGTTTTGTGAGTGAGGAACGCTTGTGAGGGGTGGGGTGGGGGTGTTGAGCGTTAAGACAGGCACGCGGTGGCGAGCGCTGGAACCGTGAGCGGTGAGCGAGAGCGTCCGGGCGGTCTTTAACTGACCGCACGCCGAGCGACCAGTCGAGCAACAGATCCCCACGCCAGCGTGTCACCCCTTGGCATTTGAAATGTGCGCAGAGGAAACGTCTACATTAACAAATATGTCTGATGCCTCTTTGCTCCGCACAATCTCTATAGTGGTATCTTCATCAGAGTTTGACCTGTTAAAATTACACCAGGGCGATTATGGCCTTTAACAAGCTGGTTTATTTAAACTAACAATACACTCTTTTATAGTTTATACTGGGGCACAGCCTTGGCTTCCTGGCCTCGTCAGTCAATTACATTTATTATTCCTAACTAATTGTCCGTGCTGCCTGGTGTCAGTCAAGCAAAGACCTGAAATGACTGGCGATGTTTGCAGTTGCTCCTCGTAAATTAATCCATTCATCCTTGGAATTCACAACGGCGTTTCCATGTCACAGCGAGCTGTCAGGCACGCCAGAGAACCGCTGAAACGCGATAGCCGAGTATGGACCGATTCAGAACCTGCTCTACTGTGTAATTACTATAATCATCCGTACATAGTCAGATACACAGGATACCCCCCCCCCCCCTCCTCTTTCCTGCTTTTCCTGTCCACTCCTGAAAACGAGACAGGACGAGGCTGTTAGCGCTGATGTTTAATGCATGAGTTCCCAGCATCGGTTTTAGTCGCTGCGCAACACAGCCGCTTCCTGGTGGCTGGAAAATCGGCGCCAGATGAGGACGAGAGCCCA
>JAOYSI010009829.1:0-10695 GCA_025775065.1 Hiodon alosoides
CCCCCCCCCCCCCCCCCCCCCCCCCCCCCCCCCCCCCCCCCCCCCCCCCCCCGCGGGCGGGCGGCCGGGCCCCCCCCCCCAGTAGATCACGAAATATCAAATGTAATTCAGGACGTACACAGGCAACTGAATGTGATATTAATGAAGGAGTGAAGAATATATCACTCACAATTCCGATCTCTGAAAACACCAGCTGTTAATCTTTTACTGTCAGGAAACGTTTCTCTCGTTTCTCTTGCAGCACAACAAGCACAGCCAGCAAGGTTTAACGGCGGCAACGCTCTGTTTGTTTTTTTTTATTTCACTCATGACCTATTAAAACTTCATTAGCACTAATAAAAAGCCAAATTAGCCGTCATATTATAATCTCGGGCGGTACTGATCAAAGTACTAAGTACTAACTGTCTAAGTGTGCAGCTGTCCTCCCGAGGTGTTTTAATTCTCTTCTTAAGAGGTGGCAATCTTTAGAGGCTTCATACCATGCAGTGCTGGTTTCATCCTGAAACTTTAGCTCCAGTTGGCATTAAAACAGACACATCTCCCATGACCCTGACGGCAATAAGACGTAGTGTGTTTGGTTTTAAGGATTTCATAGGATGTTCCGAGGCGGAAAAAAAAAAGAAATAAATTGTTTGTTTGTTGACTGAATGGATCATTGATTCAATTATTGAGACTCTTTTAAATGTTTGTTCCAAGACAAATGGTACTCCTTTTGTAAGGCTATTCCCCCAGTTGACGGCTATACATAGAAATAGACTACATACATGTATATCCACATGGTTAATCCTGTGATCCATGCAGGGCTAGGAATCTAAATCTATTACCTGGATGGGACTCTGTTGTTGTACCCTTGAATAGGGAGCGTAACTTGAAATGTGTGGTGTCCTACAGTAGCCTGTAGCCTGTAAGCGTAGTCAGCTGCCCTATATAAAATGTACTGTAAGCGTAGTCAGCTGCCCTATATAAAATGTACCGTAAGCGTAGACAGCTGCCCTATATAAAATGTACTGTAAGCGTAGTCAGCTGCCCTATATAAAATGTACTGTAAGCGTAGTCAGCTGCCCTATATAAAATCTACTGTAAGCGTAGTCAGCTGTCCTATACAAAGATGTCTGCTAAGCAAATCCATTCAAATGAGTTTACACTAGATACGGCTAATAATTCCAGTTAAAACTCCATGTAAGTGCTGCGTATTACAGCACTGGCTTTAGCACAGTTTACACGCAGCTCGATACGTTCGCAAATCAATTTAACCACCAACAGGAAAGGTCTGAGGTGTCCGTTAGTTCTTTGATTAAACACAGAAATCAACATGACTTAAATCCTGCCGGAAGTAACTACCCCCACCCCCCACCCCGATGGAGCGCATGGAGTGCACATGCTTGGTTCCGGCTCATCATTTAAATAAATATTTCTTCCTGCAGAAGAATATTATATTCTCCAAATACGTCTCAAGAGCACCAGCATGGCCCCAGTACAGCCTTGTTACTAGGCAAAAATCCATGGTCAGAGAAACTAACCCACAGTTTTAAAAACCGCTCCGCTCTAGAATTCTGCCACACGCGATCAGGGTCGGCGTGATCACTTTTCCCATCCTAGACTTTTGTGACATACACAGTATTACAACCAGGGATGTACAAATGCTCACAAACGCAAATCAGTGTAACACCGCTAATACAGCTTTACCAACACATTAACCACATAGTCTTGTGTGAAGGGTGAGCATTGCAAATCTATTGTAGCAGCGAAGTGGAGACCTGTTATATTAGTATAAAAAAAACTATTTCACAATTCAGACTGAATTAATTCCAACATGACAGAAAATAAGTTATTAATGTTGCCTTAACAACCTTGATTGGCATTTACAATGTGCAGCAGACCACCATGGTGAAACGGGAGTGAAACCTGAACTCACGTTAGAAAGCTTTCAAAACCCAAACGATAATGATTGAAAAATTGTTTTATCTAAAACGGTTGAATCCTAAAATGTCAGGGTCCATCGGGTCTATTGTTCAGCTTGTCCATATCTGTGTTTTTAATTAAAGGCATTTAAAACGAGCACCGTCAAGCACACTTAATTTCCCCCAGCTCCGTGAGAGGGCCAAACGCACCCAGCGTTCAGGAACTGTTCTCACCTCCTTCAGCAGACCCCCCATTTACATGACAACAGACCAAAGTCATATTAACATATCAGCGGAGCCCGGGCAAAAGCGCAGGGCTGTCGTCGCCGCCCCGCTTGCAGCCTTCACACAAGGCGCTTTCTGACAAGTCGAGGACACTCAGCACGCTCAGAGAGGAAGCTTAACAACATGGTGAGCGTCACATGACAGGAAACCGAGTTCTGAGCATGCTCGTGGGGGGGTCACGTGCCGGAATTCCTCAGGGAGCACGGCCTTCTCCAGGGTAATAAAGTCACAAACGCCTTCCATTGCTCCAGGCGACAGGAGCGCTGATTTAAGAAAATCAAGTTCTGGGCTATGATAACGGGAGATGCAGCATCAGCACCAAACGTCCTGATTGGACGCGGGGAGCAATTCAGTCATCACGCAAAGCCCAAGTTGTTAAGGAGTGTGGGGGGGTGTAATGAGTCCTCTAGGTGAGACTGAATCAAAATTCAGCCCTTCGAGCATGATGCTGTAAGTCTCATAATAATCAGACTGGGAGGGTTAGGAAGGGGCTGTTAAAAGATTATTTTCAAGGAGGCTGTGTTCGTCTTTTCAACTTATAAATCAACTTAACGATCAAAATCTTATCCAATCGGAATTAGTCCAAAACGCCGTCATCATTATCGTATATTATAGTCTTTTTCGTTTTCTTAACAGTCAAAAATTGTTACATCATAATAACTGTTCTTGTGATTTTATGACATTTTCAACATGATCAACAATCAACTTACCGTGCAGTTTATGGGGTAGTATAAGTAGCTTCAAATGCACAACACATGAATTGCCGTATACAACATTCAGCTAGCAGCCAGCCAGTTTTTGAACTACATGAGTAATATGGTTTATTTAGGCTGTATGATTTATAATGATGGCTGTCTTAAATCAGTCCCAAGAGATCAATCTTGTCAGCCTAGAAAAGTCATACTTCAATTATTTATATGTGCGTTTTAACACATGGATGTCCTACAATGGCTGTCCAGAGACGGGGCCGTCCCGTGCTGGGTGTACCCCACGCTCACACCCTGAGCATTAGGCTCCAGTGCCACAAGGACTTGAAAACCAGTTCTGGAAAGGAGCAATTCTCGAGCTAGATTCGATATCCCAATTGATATCTCACTTTTTTTGTCATCATACATTATATGCTACGATTATGTCTTCATGAGACTGATAATAGTTATCCAGAGCTATCCTGCTAATTTTATTTTTATATGTACTGTAAATGTGCAGAATCTGTCACTTAACCTGGTGAAATCATCCCGTGCAAGGCAAAGCACCAGTGATCTATTCATGCAAGAATTGAAATCGAACTAGTGGGATGCAATGATTAATTCAATATTTTTAAATTCATCAATGAGATAAAAGAAAAAAATTAGTGTTCTGAAACCTGAGACAAAATCTGTTTTATCTAACATGGCAAGGGCTGAATAATGATGCTCGCCTGAACACATGAGTCCTAAGGTTAGTCCTAAAGTTAGTCCTAAAGTTAGCCCTAAAGTTAGTCCTAAAGTCTGATAGAAATGTAGATAAATGTTGTTTTCTCACAAATCAAATGATAATAATAATCCCTGGATATAAAGTACGATATTTCAAACAGCATAGACAACAAATCGTTTCTCTAAATCCTTTGGACAGGAGGTCTCAACATGTCACCAGTCGTTACAGAGAGATTGGGACCGAATAAAAGCGTTGACAACACGCTAATCACATTTAGTATGACTGTATTTAAAAATGTTGAGTTTCACTATCTCATCTCTTCTGCTCTTAAAAAGAAGGAGCTATTAAATACAGATATATAAAGTGCTGATAGTGGGTCGCTCAAGTTTTTATTTGGTCATAGCCTAAGACCTAAACCCCTGTAAAAATCCCCTGTAGAAATCTATACTGGCATCCACACTGAGATCCCGGAACTAACCCATTCACATGTTCATGTATTAATGACCACCAAGACGACCCACAACTGACAATTCTTCTGGTAAAACATGTAGAGAATCTGCTGGATTCTCAACTCGTCTTCTCTTGGCCAAGCACCATTGTTCTTTCTGGCACTGTCTCTAATGTTATTCTCCCGTGTTTTCTTCCACCCTTAATCTCAAGTCACTCGCCACCAATTGCAACCCGTATTATTTTAAAAACAATGAAACTAGAATAACAATCATTCCATCACTCCGTTCTTCCATGCCCTCGTCACTTAAAAGACTATTCGCCTTGTGAATACGGCAATGGTGATATGGCTAAACGCTTTATATATACTGAATTGGGTCCATAACGTGATCTCCACAGAGCAACTGGTAACTCAGTAAGAATTAACTCATATGACATCGTCCCTGGTATCAGTGCTTAAATCCTTCTGCAAATGCTTTGGGCATTTCAGCACTGGAGGCTTAACTGTGCTGATAGCCTTGATGTTGAGGAAAAACACTGAATTCCAGTGGCAGACCAAACTGTCTACATTTGTAAATTTAAGGGAACAGACACGCCTTACCTCAAAGAAATTTCTAATCTCAGAAAACAAACTACATTCATAAAATAATACACTCCTGGTTATTTTTTGTTGTGTAGATCGTAGCATTGCCTTTGACCTTAAGTAAAGGTCACAAGCAGTGACGTTGGTGCCAAGTATACATAACAAACTAGCTACCCAACTGTGACACACCCCTCTGTGTTTATTCATGAGCTTTCAGCACTGTGCTGAAAATATGCCGACGGCATGCAAACGCATGCAAACTCATGCAAATCAAGCACAGCTGAACTTGGATTGCAACGACGTTTGTGGTCTTTGGTTTTAAATGTTCTCTATATAACCAATAACTATACCTAATAAAATGAAATCATCGAAACCGACTGGAAGTTATTTCAATGCTCCGTTATTGCTGAATGTTTTATGATTGTGGAACATAAAACAAACAAAAATAAATCTCACAATAACTAGTGTTTTTTTACATTACATTACATTACAGTGTGGTATAACAAGCTTTAAAAATCAAAGAATACCATTATCTTTAAATTTATAACAATTTTATGAAATTTTTCAAAAAAATTTCATTGAAAGCAACGCTTGCTGTTTCCAAGCATGTGTCTAAACTGATCAAGCCAGAATTAATTGATAGGACTGCAGGTTTTTCTGAAACTTAAAGTAGATTTTACTACTAAGTAACATGTGAACATGTGATACTATGTGAACAAGGCCGCCTTGACTTCAGTACCAAGCTTAAGATACCAACTTGTCTAAAAAAATTGAGTTTTACTAAACTAAAAATGTTATGCTTTTAGTTATAAAATCCTACGAGCATCCTGTTTTCTGTTTAATGTGTTGTAAAAGTATGTCTACTTGGAATTCTCTGAGGATGGGACAAAGGCAAAACGTTGACAACCCGCTAATAAAATTTTATCCCATAGCGTTTTCGGTTTTTATAAGTATCTTATTCCTTTTGCTCATAAAATGAATTAAAATACATATTTAATACAGTTATGTGAAGTGTGACTAGTGGGATGCTCAAGTTTTAATTTGTTCCCAGGCTGAGAGTGTTAGTGACTATGGTCAGGATATATTTATAACAACTGAGAATCAATCAAAGACAAACAGGCCAAACATTTAAAATCTATTAAAGTGCTATTTTTCAATGCACCTGAGTCCTCCTAGTTGTCATTAAAAACCATCATTTATCTGCTATAAAATTAAAACACTATCTTGAATAAACATTACATTAATATAGTGGTCAGTTTATTACAGCTCGATGTTTGCAGCTGTAATGTTCTGAATAAAATAATATATCCTGCACTAAATAACTTTTGTGACAAGGCTGTAAACAGTTTTGACTTTGTTCTTTTATGTCAAGTCAAGTTTTTAAGCTTAACAAAGTCAGTGAACAATATGATCAAACAAAATTTGCTTATGTTAGTTGGTATATTTGCAAGCCAGAAGCCTGTTATATTTTCGTTATTAATTTATGTAAATTTTCTGCTGAAACGATTTGTCTTTCCTTCCCATTCATTTTTAAAAGCATTTTTTACAACAATGTTGTGTAAATATAAAAAAATGTGGTACTTGCATCGACAGTGCGAACCTGGCATGGCCTCACAAGTATTTGACAATTAAAGGATAAAAACTGAAATAAAACTTCACCCATCAAAGCATCACCCTCGCCTTTACTAAACAACCACAAAAATCACTAAACTCACACCCAAAAGACTATCATTTTAAATCCATCCTACAGATACCTTTTTAGCAGATCTAAGATTATTTTTTAACTCTGGAAGGTATTATAAATTACAATTAGGCAGGCGCTTACACTTCTATACACTTTTTTTACACTGCTATTTTTAGTACTTACTGCTTAAAGTCACATATTGAACCTGAAAAAATAAAAGGTATATTTGTAGAGAAAAGCTACTCTTTAAATTTTCTAGATATGCATTTATTTAAGAGCTTTGTCTTCCTCGGAGGTCATTTTACCACTTGCTTTAATATTAATTTGAAAGTTTGTATAAAGTCACTGCAAAATGAAAACAATTTTTGCAGTACAAGGTGTATTATCTTGGTGACTGTCTCTTTAAAATTCCTGTTCTTCAGTGACCCTGTTTAAAACTATAATTGGCTGAGAAGTGCATTACTTGCACCACTCAAAAACAACCTGTATTTCTCGGTTTGAGCTGGATAAACCATACTTTAACAGCATATACATCACAGAGGTGATTTATTCACACATTTATAAATTCTCTCAATTCGTGTTAGTGAAGATTCCTGGCTCTCTGATCACATTATTACAATTAACCAGACTACTAAATGGGACTATGTGAACCCATTTGCATTTATTAAGCCCGCTTTCAAAGAAGAGTTTACACATCTGAAAATCCTGCAGTACCCTGCAGTGCTATTTTATCTCACATTTAGCTTGTATAAGGCTGTCCCCTTTTTTATTTCTTTATGTTGTTACTTCCCAGATTTTGCTGCAGTGTTTCTACAACCAAACTAGATTATATTCAAAGGAACGGGCTGAGAGTAAAAACACAAACCTTCTCGATAATTCATTACAACGGATTTAACTTGATTTACTTTGTTGCTCCACAACTTACAAATGTATTCTGCTTTTATGTACTTCAGTCGTGCCCCTAATCTTAAACATAAATCATAATTTCTAATAGAGGAAATAGCAGAATATATTAAACAATTCAATAATTTAACAATTTAATCAATGATTAAACTGGGCTGTCTGTATCGCTTTCATTGAGTTGTCGAAATGTTTACCAGTGTTTCGCGATACGAGCTCATATCGAAGAAACTAGGATCTCACCAGAAGGCCACCTTCTTGTGATAATTTCTCTTTAAATAACGAATAACCGAAAACAAGTGAAAAGTAACAGTGGGTGGTCTTCCTCTAGGGCTAACATGTTGGAAATGTGACCTAATATTACGACAGTAACGTGAAGGATAAAATACACGTTTTCTATGTGGCCCGAAACTGACACGGAGACGCAGATACACCACTTTCTACGTAGTCTGTCTTTATTCTTTCACAGGGTGATATTCGGTTCCGCATTCTATGCACACATGTATACCTAAAAATTACAACACACAACCACACTTCACAATTACAAACACACTTTCAAACTGGCACACAGTAAAATTCATATATACAAGAAGCTCAAGCACTCACTGTATCACACCATGCCGCTCAGATGCACCCATTAGCTAAATTCTGTTAGAGATGTGCTGGCGCAAGGGAGAGACAGAGGGAGAGGAAGAGAGAGAGAAGAGAGCGAAAGAGAGGGAAAGAGGGGGAGAGATGCAGTAGTGAAATATATTAGATCTCTTACCTTGAAAGGGAACATAGGACATGTTCTAACGGCATTGAACGTGATCTTCGCGTCTCGACAATCTCTCGGCGCGTAAAAAATGTCACACCAACGGAAAATAAATAAATAAATAAATAAATAAATAAATGATGTATAATTTACAGTTGCAGCCGACGTTGAATAATATCCCAGTGATATAAAAAGATGAAATTATAATCCAAGTCCGCTGGAAGTCAGTTCACGGAGACAAAAATATACACCCCTGTGTATACAAATTATATGCACCATATATCATACGATTCGTTATAGAGGTGTGGGAAAAATACGAGGGGGGGTGGGGGGGTGGAGAGGGAGGGAGTTTGAGAGTGCGCGTGTGTATTTTCCAGTATAAATATACACTACATATTTTTTCTTTTTAGTTCCGTGCTTAACGCATGAAAAGTCTTCTGCACTCTACCGCTGCCACACGCGCACGCACCGCAAGCACATTCACACAAACCACACACACACACACGCACGCATAAACTCGCAGCACGAGAAAGAGGGAGGAATAAAGAAAGGATGCTTGGATGCCAATTACACGCAACCATCCTTCTAACACTCTACGTGCATTATCTCTGTTTCGAACGCGAGTAAGTCGGTGCGGACGTTCATTCGAATCTTAAATTTAAAATTAAATGTGGAGAGTGGGCAGGCATAGAATATTTATGATAATATTGATGCATGGCTTAAGTTATAGACTGCAGGTAACCTCACTGGTTTTCACTAAGGCCATAACGTATTTTACACAGCATACAGTGAGTGTGAGTTGAACGGAAAGGGGAGGGTGGCTACTGACAAGGCCAATTTGGGCAACTTTCCCACGGGCGCTCTCCATGATTTCCACCAACAATTAGCGGATTTTAATGGGCTTTTGCTGCAGTTGTTTAAGAGCTAGGCCTTTGATAACATTTTAAAAATTTATATATATGAATTTTTAATTAAATAAAAATGCCAATAACTGCAGTAACTGTGCAGAGGGCTTACTGTTAACTAAATTCTGCGTATATATAAACACGCACATTACATTACATTCAATTACACACTTTACTGTTATGGTTAATAACTAGCAACATGTACATACACCATCTTCCCGCTTTTCTGATACAAGTTACCATTGCCAATGTTATTGTAATCACACAATAACACACACACACACACCGCAAGATCCAGGCAAGTCGGTGTTGAGGCGTTTGCGGTGTTAAAATAATGCATTAACTGAGTATTTTACAATGCAGAGCCAAGATGGCGATACCTCTCGCAAACAGTTTCACAATCCTGCTTGTGAAATATGCGATCAATATTAGATCTCTGCTGCCATCTGGTGGTCTAATATAGCGTTGATGGGCTTGGTTCACATCTACGCTTTCAACATATCCTACCGTCGCTACATGTAATAACATTTGATAAAAATCGTGGACTGCATCTCTACAGGCGCGCGATAGTAATCCCCTAACAACGTTAGATTCCACATTATTTGTTAGTTGGTAGTTATTTCCCGTTTCGCTATATGAAGGTGAGTTAGTTTATGTACACCTTTCTATTGTTTTTACTAGCCCTAGCTTGTTTGTCCTGGCTGTTTTCACTATTCCCCATCGAAGCGTTTAAGGGCAACCTGCAGAAAATGCTTTCGAGCATCATGCTTTCCACCACCTGTTACCTAGGATCATCTCCACCTGGAAAACCATATGGCCAAAAATATGTGGTCGCCTGCTCATCAAAACATCTCATTTCAAATGAGCATTAATATGGATCTTGCTTTGTGCACAGGGTTATTGTAGTGTTGAAACAGAAAAGGGCCTTCCCCAAACGGTTGCCACAAAGTTGGAAGTACAGAATTGTCTAGAATGTCATTGTATGCCGTAGCATTAAGATTTCCCTTCACTGGAACTAAGGGACCTAGCCCAAACCATGAAAAACAGCCCCAGACCATTATTCCTCCTCCACCAAAGTTTACAGTTGGCACTATTCATTCAGGCAGGTAGCGTTCTTCTGGCATCTGCCAAACACACATTTGCCCGTCGGAATGCCAGATGGTGAAGCGTGATTCATCACTCCAGAGATCGCGTTTCCAGTGGAATGGTGGCGAGCTTTACACCACTTAAGCCAACACTTGGCATTCAACACGATGACGTTAAGCGTGAGCGCAGCTGCTTGACCACTGAAGCCCATTTTGATAAAGCTCCTGACAAATCGTTCTTGTGCTGACGTTGCCTCCAGAGGCAGGTCGAAACTCGGTAGTGAGTGTTGCAGCCAAGGACAGACAGTATTTACCCACTGAAAAAGCCAAATCCCCTCATTTGAAAGAGCCAGTGATCGATTACCTTTTGTTCCACAGTTATAGCAGAATCTCTCACTTTGGCAGTGGTGACAGCGGACAATGAGGCCGACACTGTAATTGTGACCAGGTGAACATCAAAGAAAGGCACACAATGCTCAATTGAGATGCGATGGTCAACTTCTTTATTTGATCACATTTTTGGTGTGGCAACCCTGGGTACAAGTATAAACTTAAGTTTACAAAACTCAAACAATACATCAAACTAAACTTGGACTTGACAACAACCCAACTGCTACAGGTTCTTACCATACATCCTTGGCTCAGTTTACCTGTCAGTTTACCTGTCCGTTGGGGGGGGGGGGGGGGGGGGGGGGGGGGGGGGGGGGGGGGGGGGGGGGGGGGGGGGGGGGGGGGGGG
>JAOYSI010009831.1:0-10693 GCA_025775065.1 Hiodon alosoides
CTCCAAGTCCTATTCTCATCACTCTGTTTGATGGCAGTTCACCCCCCCCCCCCCCTCCCTTTAAGAGCGACCAGCCTGACATTCCGGGCCTGAATACTAATTGCCAGCTGTCCTCTGTTGAGTAATTGGTTCGTCTGGAGGTAATGGCGCGAGTGTTTTTGGATTTGTGACCCATATTGTAGGATAACCTATTTTGGCTACCAACCTTTTGCACTGTTTTTGACCCTGGCTTTGTCTTGTCCCTGTTGTACCTCTACTCGAATGAAAGAAACAGCGTTTTCTTTTAAAACAGTGGAGAAGCTCAAGAGCGTGGAGGCTAACACGATTCAGCTCCAGGAGGAGCTCAAAGTGGAAAGTGCCAGCCTGGAGGACATATAGCAGCAGCTGCACCAGCAAGAGGAAGCAGCTCGCAAAAGAACCTGGACAGGCTCACCCTAGAGGGATAGGCTCTGCAAACCCAGCTGGAAGTGAAGTGGAAAAGTTCCACGGTGGCCCTCCATAAAAGGGAGCAGCTACAGGAAGAGAAAGTGGAACACCTGAGTAACAAGCAACCCCTGCAACAAAGGGAGGAATGTGTGCTTGCTCTTTGGCAAGAAATCAAAGAGCAGCGGCACTCATAGACTTAACTTAAGTTTTACATTCAAGCGGTGAGATGGTTATTCTAATGTGGGAAGCAGGTTGTCTCAAGGCAACATTTCTGGTCCTCTGTCCAGCTGAACTGACCACCAAGTGGACGCTGACTTAACTGCATGAAAACGACTGTGCTCATGAAGACCCAAAGCTGTTCCGGTATGTGGAGGAGGATAAGACACCCAATGTTGGATGCTAGTACTGGTGGTGGGCGAGTGAGGACCGGACTCTAAAGCAGGCACAGCATGGAAATGAAGGTGAAAGTGGCAGTGATACCACCCTACAGTAACTGACTGATAAATGTGGAGGATACAGAAGGCATCGGTGGACAGTCAGACAAAACTTGACTGGTTTTTGTAAAAGGCTCTGTCTGGAAGACATGGGGACCATTTTGACCCATTTGGTTGGAGAACCTGATTTGTTATTTGACCCTGTTTTGGCTACTGACGTTTTGCACGGTTTCTTGACTCAGGCCTGTCTTGTCCATCTTGTACCTCATCTCGATGATTAAAGAAACTGTGTTTTCATTTAAAAGTGATTGGTGGTTTTCGCAAGTAATGACACGCCCAACACCCAGGTGGTTGTTGCAGCATATACGTAATGTATTAGCTTTATTTGCTCAGCCGGTGCTTATAATTTGGGGTGACATGAGACTTTAGATCTTCTTTCTAAAGGATTAATTTCAGAGTTAATATAATGTGTTTTATTGAAAAACTACTCCTTATTATTTTTTTAAATAATTGATGGTTTGTCTGACCTGTCTTTATATACTTAAAAAATTATGATTTTTACTTTGCTTTTTCATGAAAGTCATTCACAAGTAGGTGAAATGGGGTAGTTAAGACTAATTACGAATGAAAGGTATGACACATAGTTGTTTTTGATCCACTCCCTTCTTTCAAGAGCATCCGCAGGTCCTTGTCTACTCCCCGGACAACTAAGCTGAGCAACTTTCAGTCCCATTTCAGTTAAACCGGACATCAGGGAGACCATTAAGAGCGAATGAGATACAAAGGGCATCGATTTACCTTTGTTTCCTCGGCCTTCGTTTATCATCCTGTACCGATCTCTGCGAACACAGACAAAAAGCCCAATTAGCATCATTCACGAGAGGCACTTGCGTATTCCAGACACCCCAACGAAAACATTGGGGAGACATTCATAAAGTCTTAAATTTTGCATGTGAGAGTATTAATTAATGATCGCTAAGTAGAGGCATCATAAGTTGCTAAATTTTATGTAGGACTTGTTGAAATACTTACATTTATAAGCAGAATAACGGAGGAATGGCTTTTAAGATACAGCAAAATTAATTTGCTTATGGTGTGTTTAAGTTTTGTAAATAGTTGTTATGTTAGTCAGTTTATGTAAATTAAGTGAATCATGTACACTGTGAGCTGCAAACCCGTTACTAATGCTTGGACTTTTAGGCGCTCGGACATTAAGAATTTATATTTTACTGTGCACACAAGTAGTCGCCATGGTAGACACCGTAGCGCAACGTGCTAAAGTATAACATTGTGGTTTAACAAGTTGGTCACATCTGGCAACCCCATAAGTGGGTCCTGTGTAAAATAGGTGACAGATACAACACTAAGACCTAGGTTACGGGGATGAACGAATAAGACAATTTTTCCCAAAAGAAAATATCCGGGTTGGTAAGGCCATCAGAAAAGCAGAGTGAACATAGTGATGGGTAACTCACGTGGATCAGATTGTAGTAAGTGGAGTCCTCGGGAGTGTTGAGCGCTTTAGGCTTCTGAGTCCTGCGCGGAGTCCTTATCTTCAAATCCGCTGGAAGCAAAGCAAAGAGGCAAACTTCTCTTAAATCTTTCATTTATTAATTCATTTAATTAATCTTCTCAGCTTTTAAATAGAAACCTGCCACTCCATTAGTATGGTAAATGTTTTTAGGGATTTGTCCTTATTTGATCTTATGTGCTACAATCTTTACATTGCGTAATGTCCCAGGGCATGGTGTGGAAAGGGGCCTTTAATGGGAGAGAGAAGCAGGATGCAGGCCTCTACCCCTACTCACTTCCAGTAACACTCCAACTACTGTCTACTCCAATTCTGTAGCTGACAGGGACTGTTTAAGTCCATCGTCTGCCAGTGTCTGAATGCTATGAATGGTGGCTCCTCCAGACTAGAGCTCAGCACGAATAATCATCAATCATCCAACTGTGGTCTCCATCATTGCACAAAAAAAACATTATTTATTTACTTTCCCTTTCAGCACATGACTCTGTACTTTTGGAAAACAATCAGCATCTTTTAAGATATTGTAAAGCCTCTGAGAAGGCATTACAAACCAGTCCTAGAACTCTTATATTGTTATTGACTAACCGTCCCCTATGGATAACCTCAGTCCATCCATCAGTCTATTTCACTCAGTCAGATTTCCCTCCCAATGGTGGCCGCTGGCTGCGCTCCCATTCACCATTCTAAAGTGCCCTTGGTGTGCTATACAGTCCTTCAACTGGCCCCCCTCTCTTTTCACGATGCGTTTACTGTTTGGACAGATCAGTAGTGCTTTTATGAGAACAAAATTTTAAAAACAACTTGACGTCTTATGTTTGCTATTTTTTAAACTGATAACATTTAAACATTGATTTACAACACCAAACGCTTTTCATGTAATATGTTACAAACTGTTACTTATAGCATAAAAGTTACTTATATTAGAGATAATTTAATAAGTGTAAACAATGTCGCTCAGTTGCCGCTTAACAGGGAAATGTTCTCTAGGCCCGTACCCCTTTCTTCATGTTGTGAATGTTGAAGACTGCAATAAAAAGCTATCAATCAGTATCAAAAAAACCTAATTGGCCCAAAGGAAAAGAGCATGCCATACTTATTAAATGTAGCTCTTAAAAGGTCATTGTAAACGTTGAAATGCTAATAAATATAGTAATTTCCAACTTTAATGGCTGTTGTAATTGCCAGACCACTTTAAATTAAACATAATTATTATTTCATTACCCTTTGCACATGAGGGACAATGCTATTGGCATTAGAAATGCAATCACATTTATATATCCCCCCCAGGGCATCTGATCTTCAAATGATGTTTTCCGTGATTGATATTTATTATTATACTCACTATATAAGTACCAATGGAAGTAGAAATGATTCAGTTAAGAAAAAATGATCAACACGTTTTTTTCCCCCATTAAAAATGTATGGTCATTCTTAAAATTATTTTGAAGGCACGGCACCTTGCAGAGCCAAGGTCATCATTACCATGAAAGTCGAGTTAGTTGAGTATGTGAAAGTTGGCATTATAAGGGGCAAGAGAAATAATTAGAGTTGGCACTCAGATTCTCCTGGACACCGCTCGTGTGGAATAATAGAATCCCTTCTGTCACAACACCCTTACCTTGCTTTTCATCTAAGACAGGGGTTCTTAACCAAGGTCATTTATATGCATTTTTCTAGGGAGGGGGTCCATAGCTTTCACCAGATTTTCAAAGTGGTCCGTGACTCAAAAAAGGTTAAGAACCACTGATATAAGACAACAAAAGCAATTGCACATGTAACCTTAAAGAAAAAAAAAAGAAAAACAACAAAAAAATGAGCTGAATATTCACACCGCTCTGGGGAAGATGGAGTTCAGATGACAGATCACATGGAAAATGGCTTCCTGTTTACTCGCTTTGCTTTTTCAATACCATCATGTGCTACGGCAGCAAACATTATGTGCTGATAAAAACAGCCGCTCCTGAAGGTGGTGAAAACAAGAAAGCTTAAGATATCACATTCTTAGTTTGCGTTTAAAACTGAGAATGCCTTTAAATTAATTAATACGATTAATATGTGTGCAATCAGTGTGAAAAATATACAATAAAATAATGGAAATCACTGGAAAATTCCAACATTCAGAAACAAAATGCAGTGACCACAATCCCCAGCTCAATATGGTTAGGATTATAAAAAAGCCTTTAGGAATTTCAGGATGTAACAATTTCAGGCCATCCTGTCCTAGCCTACATCAATGTTGGCACAAGTGGAAATCCTGAGAGAGCTCTTAAAAATGCATACTGTCAAGAAATTATATGGAATTTTAGAATATAAACATTGTAAGGAGTATTATTAGCTTGTTTTAATCATCAAAAAGCTAGGCAATGAGAAAACTATACATGGTCTAGTAGTCCAGCCTAATGTGTTTCAACCCTTGTCAATGACAGCACACTCGTCTATACGGCTGGGTAGGGGATAGAACACAATAGATGAGAAATGGGTGGCAAATTATTAAATTTAAAAAGTTAGCAAGAAACATAAATCATGGGTTTTCATTATGTCAATTGCGGCTGTTTTAATGAAGGAACAAAAACACATATTGCCATATTTTTTTCTGTATTAAAATAATTTCAGTTTAGCAATATGGTAACTGTCTAAAAAAAATTTCAGGTCACCTCTCCTCCAACCCAAAAAACAAATGACTTGACCCCATGGTTAACAATTCACAAAATATATTATGCAGGCAAGCTAAATTTGTTCATTTCAGTAAATTGAATTAACGTAGAGGCAAACTTACCTACCAAGCCACACATATATTAGCTAGCAACCTATAGTAGGCCTATCTAATTGACATCACCTTCCACATTTAATTAAAAAAAATGGTATAGTTAACAATATAAAGATGGTTATCAAGCCAACTACAAAACGACCATTTATTCATGTAAATATATGGATGTATTACAATACAAATTATAGCCAGCTGTAAGTGCTAAGTCTTTCAGTGTGAACTTGCAGTTCAAAAGACCAGTGAAAGGACCATGAATATGCTTTTATGATTTGGGTCTAAAAAAGGGTCAGACAAAACGAAAAAGTGCATCCTGAGTGTGTCAAAATCAGATAAAAACTAAAATGTATTATGTAAATAAACACATTTTTTATGTGGAGCTAGTTAATTGCTCATTAATTGCAAAATAAGAATTCCAGATTGCTACAATGCGTTTAATTATGGAGAACTGTTATTTTTATTTTTTTATTTTAAACATGTGACTATGGATTACTGGTTGAGCTTTTTATGGGGGGATACCCCTTTGTATTTAAAAAAAACACGGCAGTTATGTTGGATTAGCCAGAGCAACTCTCTACTGAACATACCTGGGTGCTGAGGATTTGTACCTGCAATGTAGCCATTCACTTGTTTTCCTTTCATGAACATGCCGTTGTTAACAGGGTTCAGTTGGTGGGCTAAGATGATTTTGTTCAGCTTTTGTTGAAGCAGCAAGTAGTCCTCAGAAGAACTGCTTATCTACTCGGGGGGAGACACATGTTAATACAAGAAAATATTATGTCCTGTTCCCAAAAACTAAAAACCTTTCAACACACAAGATCCTTTGGAAAAAAAAACAACAGCTTACTTCCTTCGAAAAAGTCTCCAGCTCCTCTGAGTCCTTCTCTGCTGTAATCTTGAGGTTCTTTCTATCTTTATAACCCCTGAAGTTGCTCTGAATTTTAACGGCGGCCTTTTCCTCCTCTTGCTGGTCATCGGGCATGTCGTGTTCCAGCTTGACATCGGAGAGCTCCAGCACCTCTTCCTCGGTCTGATCAGGCTGCTTCTTCACCTCCCTTTCCTCTTTCAACTTCTTCCTCTCCCTGTGGCCCCGGAAGTTGCTTTGTAGCACTGTGGCAGCCTTCTCTTCATCCGCCTCTGTCTCCTCGCTGGGAGGGTCAGGCTGAAACTCTGGCTCCAGCTCTTGTTCCTCCATTTTGTCTTGCCCCTTTTTGACCTCCTGTTTCCTATTGGGTATCTTCCCCTCTTCCTGCAGCCTCTTGCGCTCTTTGTGACCTCGGAAGTTGCTTTGAAGGACGGTGGCGGCATTAGCCTCCTCCTGGTCTTCCGCAGGCCCCATTGCAGCCTCCTCTCCAGGGTTTGGGGCAGGCTCACAGGTGGGCAGCTCCTCTTCCTGATGAGCCTTAACCTTTTTCCCCCTAGCAGGGATTTTTCCCTCCTCCTCCAGCTTTTGTCGTTCCTTGTGTCCACGGAAGTTGCTTTGAAGGACGGTAGCGGCCTTAGTCTCATCCATGAAGTCGGCTTCCTCTTCCTTCTCTCCCTGGACAATAGCCTCCGACTCAGGTCGAATGTCCTCATTGTCCACTGGGACCTTTGAGTCCCCAGGGTGTTCCTGCCCGGCCCTGGTCTGATGCTGCTCTTTAAACTTGTTCCTCTCTCTGTAGCCTCGGTAGTTGCTCTGAAGGACGACAGCTGCTTTAGTCTCATCCTCTTCGTCCTCCTCCGTTGTCGGTGGCGACGGCAGTAGTGGCTGGTCCAACTCCTCAGGGGGGCTGTTCATGGTCTCCATTTGTTCTTTGAGGTTCTCCGACTGTTGCTTGTCTTTCTGCATAGCTTCCCTAAGTGGAACAGCATAATTCAAGAATGGCCGAATCCAGTCTCTAAGAGCTCTGAAGTCTGACTCTCAGTCTCACCGGCTAAACACGCAGTTAAATTCACTATTGGAACAAGAGTTCTCATCACCTCACCATGTATAAATCCACTACTAATTGAAAATTCACTCAAACACTTGGGACAAATTTATTTCAAATTTTCTCATTGATCCCTATTCAGGTCCAACTATCAAAATATCACTTCAAATAACAGAGAGGGTATCAAAGCATGAACTACTTGGAAAAAAAACGGGAGCTTAAAAGAGACATACTTTCTCTTTTTGAAGCTCTTCCGCTCTTTGTGTCCACGATAGTGAGCTTGTATCTTTGCCGCGGCCTTATTCTTCTCATCAACTAATTCCTTGTACTTCTTCCTCGCAAGGTAGCCCCTGCAAACTTGACAACAGTGTTCAAAGATTGAAACTAAATGCAATGATCAGTCAAACAATTGACGGAAATATTCCTGCCTACAGCAATCCAAGAAACCAATTCACATGCCACATACCGATATTTAATTTCACCCATCCGTTACAAGAGAATTTTAGAAGAGATTATAGTTATTTTTACCAGCTTGAAACTTGGAGATGAAGGCCTCAAGTTGAACTTTATTCTTATCGTCTGTTACCTCCTTCCTGACTTTATATCCTCTGTAAGCTGGTGGAAAAGAAATCCTAGTTAAGGAGCTAGTTCTAGTTAAGGAACAGAGAGAAAAATGTAATGTATTGTAATGGTAAAAATATGTTTGTGTGTGAGGCCTGGCATTTGCATTTACTGTCAGGTCATAATCAGTCACACTCCTGGGTTAGCAGAGAAGATGGCCCAAGTGAAAACAAATTTACCGTAAACTTAAGTAATTTGAAAAAATGCCTTGAATTAGGAAACCGATTCTATTATGCTCACATACTCAGGAAATATATTATTTCCGGAGTGATGCATTAAACCACCATACCTGCATGAATTTAAAACATGAATTTTTCCCAACAAAACCCCCAAAAGACTTATTGCAATGTTATCTTTAAATTCAGTGTAGTCAGCTAGATTGCAGTGTAAGGAAGGGAAGGGGTTCACCAGACTGCAAGACCAAAGCGCTCTGCTCCCGCTTCTCCTGCATTCGTCGGTACCGTTTGGCCCCCAGCCAGCCCCGCACGCACGCCTGCACCAGGACAATTCGGTCTGTTGTCCTCCGCACCATCAAGTTCAGCTGCTCCACGTGGTAGTACTTCAAGAATACCTGAATGCCATGATACACACAAACAGTGACAAAGAGGCCAACTTTGTCTGCTTTGTGCACTGGTATGGGCTAACAGTTGGCTCTGTGCTTCATTTTTTGATCTAGAAGGGCACTCTACAGACAGGTCCAATTGATTTAATTATCTGATATTGACGGAAGAAGAAGGGAACCTTACTTTTGTTTTCCCCAAAACCCAATTCTCCAATTTTGCCTTCTCCAGTATGGTGGCACATGTCTCAGGGCTCAGAGGAGGGTCCTCGTTGGCACGGAAGGCCAGAATGAAGTACCTGCAATGCAGAATTTTTTTGTAGATAACCCTCTTACTATGAGAACATCCGTTAAAGTAACAATATTGTTGGTGGGGGCACATACATGACAGCAAAACCTTTGGTGAGTCATTCAGTTTGCCAACCTCTGGCTCATTACAAAGGACACCAGTTATCTTGCCTTTTTATGAAGTTGCCGAAGAGGATACGGTGAGAGTAGCCTTGTCTTCGTATCTTGGCAGTTTCCAGGACGCCTGTATAGCGAAGCTGGACCAGAACTTTCTCCCTGTCAAACTTGTTGGCATGGCGATCGTTGTTGGGTTTGATGCACCGCACAAAATGGGGCTGGCCGCCCACCATTTTCGACAGCAGGTCCATGAGGGAGTACTGGAGATTGGATAACGTGACCAAACTGTGGTCAAACTTTCAAGTCCCAGGAGTGTTCCAAGCATTTTACTCTCAAGCGAGGTACTTAACATGGCTTATTTATCCTGCTGCACTTACTGGTAGACTTTAAAACTTGCAAGATAACATGGTTGCAGCATTTAATAAATAACAATGACCATCAGCACCATCATCAAATATAACAGCTAAAAGTGCAAAATAAATCTTGTCTAAATGTCACCTGTGCCTGTACAGTAGAAGGAATGTGTCCAGGAACATTAAACAGAAAACAGAGATAATTGCTAAATCCTCCCCTCCAATAAAACAAGTTTCCAAAGACTAATAGACATCATCGTAAAATGGGTTGCAACTGCAGTGAAGCATTAATGTAATTGTGTCTTACTCTGAAATAAGATGCCACCGTTTGTGTTCTCATGTTGGTTGTCTCTCCTGGATGATGTGTGGACTCCCCACTCTCGGGCTAAAGACAAAAAAGAACTCCATCAATCTGTATTATGCTTATGTGCACATCTCATGAGAGAAACAGATGTTGACTGTTAGAAGGTACAGTTTCTAAAGTCTTCACAAGGGCCATAGTGTCTGCTGGTTTCCGAGCTACCTCTCAGCTGATTTAAACCTAGAAACACCAGGCAAAATGATTTCTAATCTTAATAAGTGGTTCAATTAAAGAATTAAGAGATGTGGTGGAACGCAAACTCACAGACACTACGGGTCTATTGGATCAAGGACCAGAATCCAGAATCTTTTTTTTTTTTGTATTGTCCATATATCCATGTATATGCCGTCAGAAGTAGTACTCAATCCTGGTCCTGGACTAGGAAGTTTAAATAGCCATCCTCTATAGAGGTAAATTTTTGAATTAGGCCAATAATTATTTAATTTAAATACTAGCCGGAATATAAACCATTCATCGTGGAGAGAACCATTGAACATGCAACGGTTTTCTGCTTTCGTATTTTAATTCATTTTCTCTGGTCCATACCACTGACAAAGTTGGCTTTGAATGTTACTTCAGTGCTTGTTCAGTGGTCACATTTGAACACCTGATCATGAGGCTAAAAGCCACAACGCAGACATGACTGATTCTAATAAACTCTGCTGTAAAGAACAATGTAATATGATCCTTTTCAGGCCACTGATAAATTGAGTTTGATAAATTGAAATATCTATGGTTATTTATGTATACATTCCAAATTGCCTCACATAGAATGTAAAATGTCTTTGATCTAACAAAAGAGTACATACTAAGCAATGCCATTGTCGACATCATAAATCTAATTAGACACTCGACTTTTCAGAGGTATATATATATATATAAACCGATAAGTATTTCTGTTTCATCTATCTACTGGAGTGTGTCTACTGACAGGCAGACGAAGCAGACCCACATGCACATCAGACAGACAGGCACGGACACTGACAGGTTCATTATTCCTTCACAACTATTCGGTTGTTTGGAAAATAAAAACATTTAAAACCAAGAGCGAGCACAGGGGGGAAAAAAGCTTCTAATATCAAGCCTTATTTTGTCAGAGGGATTAAGCGAAGTACATATATATATAGATGAGGGGAGGGCTCGTCATTACCTCGCTGACTGATAATGAACTGTACAAAACTTGCATTCCCATCTTTACGAGGAGAAGCCAGGAGAGGGAAAGAGACAAGGGGACACTTGAGGTTAATTGTTTAGAAGGAGAGAGAGAGAGAGAGAGAGAGAGAGAGAGAGAGAGAGAGAGAGAGAGAGAGAGAGAGAGAGAGAGAGAGA
>JAOYSI010009832.1:0-10692 GCA_025775065.1 Hiodon alosoides
ATACACAATTCACAATACAAATAGAAATATTTCTGTACTCTTATCGAACAGCAGTCTCAACCTCAAGTCATGCACTGCTGTATTTCTCTGTACCCCTTAGTTAGTGCTTAATTTAGACCCAAAAATCACCAGGTGTGACCATTCACAGTCTAAATATGACTCTAATCAGCCAGGAGGCGGAAAGATAGCCCTGCCATGTATTTCTGGTCCCAGATTATTTGTTGGTGTTCTTGGGTTGTCTCGATATAGAATAAAAAACACCCAAACCCCCCTGATTATTATTATTCTAAAGTGGTGTTTGTATTTATTTCGGTTCAGATCTCATTAGATCTCATTACCGTTAGTCCATCTGTATTGCCCTTTAGAATGCAATGCTGTTCCCCTTCACAAATGTTTCTCACTGTGCTCACTGTGCCGTCTGTGATCAATCCACCACCGTCATCGTTTTCATTTGCGGACCCGTCTGGCTAGGACTAGCATCTCTACATGTGCTGAGTTCTAGATGCTCCCTGAACTTAATGTCGACTGCAACGGATTTAAACTTTACACTGAAAGGTAAAGACTTCTTAAAGGAAA
The DNA here is from genome assembly GCA_025775065.1 of Hiodon alosoides. Lineage (NCBI taxonomy): Eukaryota > Metazoa > Chordata > Actinopteri > Hiodontiformes > Hiodontidae > Hiodon > Hiodon alosoides. The sequence goes on from JAOYSI010009832.1 coordinate 577, forward strand.
ATTAAAATATAAATATGAGTGAATGACAACCCTTAGCGGAATGGTAATTTTAAATTATTTGAGTGCAGTGCCAGCTGCCTTTAAAACCCCAAAAATGTGAAATATTGGAGGCAGAAACAAACATGTAGGCGAACCAATGTGGGTGGTAGTGAACCCAGAAGAAAGGATGTGATGCCTCGCTGTGGAATCGGAGGGACACCGCGCTAATCCTTGGTGCAAGGTCGAAGAGCCAGAGTGTTAATAGTGCTTGCAGGAAGGTGAAGGCATCAGGTATAAATTATTTCACTGCACCAGTTGCACCCTGTTTACCCAGATCCAGACGGCACTCCACTTAATTCCTACGAAAGGCGCACCTCCAGTTACTCCAAATGTCACCTTCTGCTTTCAGAAGTTTTCATTGTCAACACCCCATTCCGTGTCCCTTTTCCTCTCCGGTGCACCTGCTGGAGAAACAGGTTTTTTTCTTTTTTTTTTTCTAAATAGCCTGGATCGCAGTTCTGCGTTTTTCCAAACGATCCCTTATTTCCCGGGTAATGATATCCCCCCTTGTGCCGAATGTCTCAGCGTGAGCCGTTATTAAGCAAATGAAGCACGACAGCTGAAGATGAGATTTGCGGTTCCTTCCCTTTGTGTATATTTAGTCAATGTGTCTTCAGCTCCCTTTAATGAAAGTGTGTGAAGATTTTATTATTTATTTTTTAGTTTTTTAAATGAGAACTCTGCAATGAAGAGGAGGACAAAAACTCCTTTGACACTAAAATCCTATCTGCGCAAATAAAGTTTGAAGTAATGAGACCGGCTCCCAAAGCAGAGTTTGTGGCCATGCCAAACGTGCACAAGGCCGTGTTATTCGTTGAGGATTTAAGGTAAAGAAAGCAGTATACAGTGTTACGTGTTACGTACAGATTGACCTCCTAAGCTCGCATGTGAAACCATGACTGACCTTTTTACCACTTAGGCGCAGCATGGTGAATGAGTGCCGTTCCTGCAGGAAGTGGACGTTGAGAACGACTCCAGGGAAATCACAATCAGTGCACGTGTTTATCTGAATGGCAGATAAATGCAAGAATTTTTCAGGTGAAAAAAAAAAGTAGTTGGGTAGTAGCAGTACTTAAATGTTGAAATGAGCTCAACTACTACCCCAGGATGCAGGGTTGTTGTTTTATTTGTCCCCATGCACAGCAGGTTATTGCATCAGAGATCACATCAGTGTGTCTGGCTGTTGTTCATGCATTCCGATCATTTAGGTTAAACCACAGGGACAACCTGCAGCTTTGCGTAACGTAATTGGCTCCAGAAATATTGCTACAGACATCCAGGCCAGCATCTATTAGAATGAAAGGAGTATTTCATGTTGTCACTTCTATTATCTTTTACTGAAGGTGTATATCAATGTATATCAATCAAGTTTTTAGCCAAGCGTAATGTTTGAAACAATGCTAATCAGGGAACAGCCCAGCAGGCTTGCAAACCCCCTGCGCCATGCGCTTAAGCAGGCCTCCCCCGCTAGCACACAACATTGACAGAATGCTGTCGAGCAACGTTATGAGGATGCCAGCGTTCCTCAGCGTATAAGAACGGGGCTGCATGCAGACGCCGCGCATTCGTCCCATGCGTTCTCGCTAATTACCTCCCGTGCCTGTAGGAAACCATAAACCACCATCAGATTGTATTGTAAATTTTGCATCGCAATATCCTTGCAGCCATGTAAAATTTATGTTTTCTATTTACCCTGAGCTTACAGCTACATTAGGCCCTTTTGCTATCATATAAACATTTGTCGCACTGGATATTGATCCGGGCTCGTCCCTCAGATGATTTCATAGCGTATCTCCTGGAGTTATGGGTAGGTTAAATCAAACGTGACACTAATGTGTTTGCCCTTTTAGCGGTTATTATATTCTTTGTTCGTGATGCAGAGGGATCTATTCACTAGTTGGAATTGAAAGGAAATTATAGCTGAAATGAAGTCTGTACCACAGCCTGGGTGAGTTTATAAGGGGATCCACGTGGACATGGGGATGGAGATGGGTGTCTTTGGACATCACTCACTCTATGTCACCCCTTTCTTTCAAGATAGGCTCCGCCTATATTCAAAACGGGTAGCAAGGATAGTGATGTCCCTGATCTAATAATATCCAGCACAGGCTTTACTTTCTGGAGATGTTCTGGCTATGCAGCACAATGTTGAACGTGTCATAATTCTAACATGTTTGCCCTCCCCAACAATTCACCAGTGGAGTCTCTGATATCTCTGATAAGTATTAAAAATAACTAGCGGAGTTTTTATATTTTTTATCTGCACTGTGCTTGCCATCTGGAACAACGCTGGTGGGTGTGCTCTTCAGCACGAGACGATCAGAGAGACGCACAGAGGGCTCCATGCGGCTGACTTCAGCAATGCCATCCCTCCGGAAAGGCCAGAGAGGTGCTGAAGCAATTAAATGCCGGCTGTTTCCTTTTCCCAGTGCGTGAGGGAGATTTTAAAGAAGGCCACCGGCCGGAATATTGACCGCCTCGGCCCGGCCTCTGGAGAATTGTACACCGACCTCACGCGCTTGCCCTGGATTGTGTCGGAGCAAAGCTTTGCTTAGTCAACAATGAGGAGATCAAAGCGGAGGTATATATCCGCCAGAATAGGGGATAAAGCAGGGGTAATGCAGATAATTGAGTTTCAGGGAACTGGCTTAGTGGGGGCCGATATAAGGGAGTGGGCCTGGATGCTGATGCCATGGGGGCCCGCCAATCGTGCCCTGATACATGGGGGGGGGGGGCAGGGGGATCTCCTGCACTCATGGCTGCCACCAGGTTGCATCTCCAGTCTGGAGGCTATGGGACAAGACTTCTCGTCCGGTCTGGGAGGGTCTTCTCAAACAGCCGGCCCATTTTTTCTCCCAAGGTCTGGTGTGGCCAGGAATTTGGCCGTCTGTAGTAGTGCCTGCTTCAGCTAAGTGGGTAGCCATAAATATTGGCTTGTAGTTAATCCATTAAATTTTTCGGCAGATGCTAGTGACAGTCACAGTCCAAGGACATAATGTGTATTCATGGGGGTATTTTAAAGAAGCATTAGCAGGATAACCAGTTATAAGGTGTGAAAGTGCTCCAAGCATTTTGTAATTCAAAGCGCTACTAATTTGCGCGCATTACCCGTAAGTGTCGATATACTAGGGTGCTAAAATATTAGCGCACGTTACTTTGTGTCAGTCGCGCCACAGCCTTTTTGGACAGGAATGTCATCATTCTTTGAAATCCCTGTGCATCTGTAACTACACCGGCCATTGAGTAGCATGTCTGGGAAGCTGCCCAGAAGGGAAAAAAAGGTTTTTTTTTTTTTTTTTTTTTTTTTTTATGTACGTGTCAGTGAAGCAGATTTAATAAATTCATCTTTAAAAAGATTTTTACGATGTTCAAGCCTATTTATTTTTTTACAAATCCATTATCATCCAAAAAAGGAAACAGTTGCTTTATTGTGCTAATTTCTCAAATGCGAATGAGCACAAATTAAGTAAAATGTCCATTAATTTAGCCCTAACTCTCTTGGAAAAGCTGCCGTTTCACGCACACTGGGATACACCCCAGAGAGGTACCTAGCAAAACAAAAAGTATGTGCTGCTAGGTTCTGCGGACATGCTGCTTAAGTCACTGCCTTAGAACGATACATTTAATGCATGGATTCCACTGAATAATATACACTGGAAATACAGTGTCCGGTTTATTAGGTACACCACCCATTCACAAAAAATGGATCGCTCCAACAAACAGTGAGTGGCTTTCTATATAAATCAGTTACAGTTCGACTGAACATTAGAATGGGAAAAACTAGTGACCTAAGCACCTTTGAGTGTGGTATGATCATTGTTGCCGGATGTGCCAGTTGCTGTATCTTAGAAACTAAGAAGAGTCCGGATTTGGCAATAAAGCATCTTTCGGATGAGATGGAACATCCCTGTAGATGTCCTGAAGAATTTTCAATGTTCTGAAGCCAAAGGGGAATTTGACCTGGTACTAGATGGGTGTACCGAATGAACTGACCACTGGGTGTATTTTGCATTCTCGATATCTGTGTTTTCAGGGACATCATAAATCTAAAGAGGGCCCTTTTTCTAAACTAAGGGTTTAAAGTACTGGCTTTGTTTTAAGTAAGAACTGAGTGAAGCCAAAAAAAAGTTTAAACCAAACTTTTTCTGCAGTTTAATTACATGAAAGGGTCTGAAAAACTTTTTTTTACTTTTACATCTGTGGGTATATGAGTTAGAGGAGAGACTGTCACTGGATTTGGTAAATATTTCATTAGTCAAAATTACATAGTAAACGCAAGTATTTGCAATAATTTTGCCCTATAAAAATGTTGAGCATTTGCTTTGGGAGGCTCATATTGGCTGACAGATTTTGCCCAGAGCTCTTTGATTAAGCCTGAACACGTTCCTGTAACTGAGATTTAAGGAAGGTTAACGTGCTCGCTCGGCAATCTAGAGCCGGTGTTGATAGGGCCTCTCAGCAGAATTTCCTCCCAAACTCCTTCAATTTGCAATGCCCTGACACATTAAAAAGAAAAGAAAAAATGTTTAAATGATCTGCGCTAAATCTCATTATAATGTTGGCTATTCATCATCTCACTCACAGTCTGTGATTACATCAAAGAAAATAATTGGACTTGACTAGACTTGTCTGCCAACTTTTGAGCATTGTGGTCCAGTCATATTTAATATTGCATCCAGTTTGACCTGTAGTGCACACTTACAGACACGCAGATTATTTTCAGGTTAATAAAATAATAATTTTTCATCAAACTCCACTGGCTCCCTGTCGCAGCTCGGATACGCCACAAGGACCCCCCCGTGACTAGATCAGCTCCTGGCTACCTCTGCAGACTCATCTACCCTTCATCACCATCAGACCTTGTGATCGCCCACAGCCTGACGCCTTGTGGTCCCTTCTTTGCAGATACAAACATCATCAAGTGGACTTTTCTCATCACTCGCACCCAAATGGTGGAACCCCTCAAACGATCAAAGCTTCTTCTGCCTTCAAAAGTAAACTGAAAACGTACAACAATACCCTACACCAAAGTCTTGGATCTCCCCCTGGGAACTGACTGCTATATTAATGCTTATGATTATATCGCTAATTTGTATTGTATGTTATCTCCTGTGTAGCACTAGTCTTTGGCACGTTTTGTATGTTGCGCTGGATAAGAACATCTGCTAAATGTCTAAAATGCTAATTTAAACTGGGTCTAAACTGTTTTCTTTTCTTTCAAATTTTTATCACTTTGGAATCACCATTTATTTTGTGCTTTCATACCAATTCAGAATTGCCACTTCTGTTGATGCATCTTGCCTTTATCAGCTACAAATCCCGCCAGCACACGAGGACAACATGAAAAAGTAATATGAGGATCTAATTGTCTTTAAGGCCCCACGTTGGCACTATGCCTATTGTGTGCCATCACTGTGTTCACTTGGTCTTGTTTGAAGTTCTAAAATGATCTTCAACCATTCTCATACATTCTTAATAATGTGATTTACACTTTATGCTATGAACTTTCTTTCTCAGTTCCCAGCCGACAAGAGACAATGGATTCACTTTCCTGATGATGAAGATTTCAAAGCTCCACTCAATAAACAAATAGAGACATATATTTAGATTACACATTCATTTCTTGACATGATTTTCCCCCCCACCATATTTTGGCAAGTTAAATTATGTCTTTAAAATGAAATTTGATTTAAACAACAAATAAGCTCCACATATCTGTGTTGTTGGGTGTAACGGCGCTGAAATGGGAGAGAGGACCCAAGTGCAGAGTGTGTTACACAAGGGACAACACGTTAATCAAAGGGGCAATTCAAGTCGTAGTCAAATATCAGGTTAGAGTCATTACCAGCAAACAGGGCAATACAGGAAATCCTAAGCAGGGCAAAAGCACGCAAACGCGTCAAACACGTAAACGGGTCAAAAACCGGAGAGATCAGACTAAATGCTCAGAACTGCAAAAGCCTAAACGCTCTGACTACGTGGAAAAACTGTGCCCCCTAAAAGGATATCGTTGTGCACCTGAGTGGGGTTCCACCGATGTTAATCACACTCAGATGCCAGCAATAAAGACCCTATCAGAGCTAGCAGAGCTGGAAGTTAAAAAAGAGGGAAGGGCTTTGGAGAAGGTTAGTCTGGGAAAGGCTGTTTTATGGAGAGTACATGTTTTTAGCTTTGTGTTGGTTAACGTATGGGGAGCAGGGGAGTGCCTTATACTGCAGACCATCCCTGTCACTGCTGCACCTCTCTTTTAATAACTCACAGGATGCACTCGTCAACCCTCAGAGGTATATGAATGACTGGACGGGTCACTTGGATGAGATGAACTTAGGTGTATTCGGGCTATATCAGGCTGTGTATATAAAGAACCTCCAGGTGAGTTATTTTTACGATAATCGGAACATTCGGTGAAGGTGTTCTGGATGAATATTAACTTTTAATTAATTCTAAATTTAATTTAGAGCATTAATGTGCTAATAAAAGTCCCTCACCCTCCCACAAATTACTGCACGACCCTCCCACACATCCTTGGACTGGTTTCAGGAAACATGTTCAATCCTCTTTGAGGGTGTTAATTTCATCGACTAGATTTAAATTCTATTCAAAGGAAGAGCATTTTTAGTTTAATTTCACAAATGTTGCCCAGTGACTTTGGTAATTTGTTCAAACAGGTTTAAATCCTCCTCTGGAGTACGCAAAACATTCCAAGTTATATTCCAACGGTGTATTTGAAAGTTGGACTTCAGGTACATTTAGCACTGTCTATGTCATTGCCCATAATGTTTGAGAAGGATTGATTTTTTTTAAAGACATTTGAGACTGAATGAAGTAAGAAGCAACTGGAAAACAGAAAAACATACTGTGCATCATTAGGGATCGGCAAGGTGTCCGTCACTGAGTCCGGTAATTTTGCTAAGTGTCTGTCGCGCAACTTGGTGGTGCCAACCCCTGTGCATAGTGTACGTAATTTGATTGATTGTAAGTTGGTTACCTGACGGTTTAGCTCATAGACCACTGCCCCATTATTCCACTTTTAGTCGGTGGCAGAGTGCCTGGTTCAGAGAGCAGGGTAGATAACATAAGGGTGAATGAAAGTTCCCATGGTGCACTGCGCCCTCCCTGCAAGGAGAGGTTGACAGTGGGGGATAATTAGAGTCACAGGTCTCATACTGCGTTTAAAAATAAAGCATAGTTTTTGAGATGCAAGAAATGTGTTTGATTTTAAAGCCTGATCTCAGGCCTACTATGTGAGTGTTTTATATACTCTGTGTACTTTAATTGAATAATGCCATTGTGTTACGTATATGTTTATTAATATGTGACCAAAACACTAGACACAGTTCTGTGAATGTGTAGGCTATGAAAAACCTTTGGGGGAAAAGAAAAAGTCACGATTTTTCAGACAAAACGGAAAGTTTTGAAATTTCTTCACTGAAATCCATCTTATTTAAGAAAACCGTTTTACATTTTGTCTTTGATATTTAGGTTTGTATGTGTAATCAGGGTGAAATGAGGGCCACAATTAATCCTCCAGAATGTGACTCCCTGGTTCCTGTGAACCCTAGTCAACTCTATTTTACTTTATTAGCATCGATCCAACCACAGCTTGCTTAGCAGCCCTTTATATAATGGTTGTGTAATTGCAAGCTGGCTGCTGTTCCTGCTGTCTGGATTACAGTGTGTTCGTTTGCTAACAGTTGATGCAGAGATATTTTAACCAATGACATTGAGTGTGATTTTCTTTCCATCCCACAGAATGAATGCCATGCTGGAAGCCAAATTACAGGGAGGTACTGTGGAATTCGCTGAAGGGTTGAATTTGTCTTGGCTTGGGTTTCTAACAATGCCGGTGCATTCTTGGCACATTTGAGGTGAATCAGCCCCCCAGTAAAGTCTTTGGTAATTTACGCGATCCCCTATTTGCTGCAATTCAATCCTGACCTGAGTTCAGTTAGAGATGGCTTGCCTGTCAGACAGCCAGTTGGAATCGCTCCGGGATAATGACACTGTGTCTTTCTTTGAGACCATTCCTGGCTTGCTTTGTAATAACCTAAATTCATCCCTGTCGCATTGGGCCAGACTGAAAGATGATTTTTATTTCTTATGTGTTCACTGAAAAAGATCATGAAAGCGGTCTTTTTCGTATTCGTCATTTACTGTTTAGTCATGACTGGAATTGGTTGTGCACTTGTGCTAAAACAGTGTTCACACCACAAACTGCTTAGCTATCTTTTTCTTTTTTTTACATCATCAAAATGTACGATGTATTCAATACAGTTTTTACCCTAACATATAGTTGTGTGACTTCCTTTTAACCAATGATGTGTTGAGAAGGAACGGTAGCCATAAGGATTAAATATTCGCTCATTTTCAGTGTTAGTGTGTCGGGAGGTTGACAATTAGCTGACCTGAACAAAGGGGAACAGTGAGATATATTAGTAATAAATATTCGCTCATTTTCAGTGTCAGTGTGTCAGGAGATTGACAATTAGCTGACCTGAACAAAGGGGAACAGTGAGAGCACTTCTGGATAATGACTGCCTGGAGGTCTGACACTTCCAGGGATTTTCCCGCTGGTTCTCACATCATTCCTACAATGGACTGGAGCATCGGCAAGATTCACACGGCGTCTTGAACAGCTTGGGCCTCTGTGGTTGAATTCTGTGTCTTAATTGTGTTGCAGTTTGAGGAACAAACCAAGCTTGGTACTGAGCTATTGACGAGTCAGTCCTGTACAGGAGGACACAAAGAGGACCAGCCAACTGGACTCTCTAGTTTTAATTATTCAATGATGGCTCCATCTTTCAAAGGAGTTCGTTCGGGCCTGTGAATACCATTAATGCGCTTATCACGTGGCATCCTCAGAGGGAAGCATGTTCCGACATTGAGCCGGCGGACGCCATCTGCGCTCCGCTGAAAGCAGCAATGCATCCAGTTCACCCCCACCCCACTTAGGATGCCGTTTCACTGCTTCCTGACTTCACTAGGAGTTGATAAGGCCCGAATGAGCTGAGTCCTTGTGTTCCTTGGTCTTATCTCACCAGCCATTAACTTGGAGTGCGTGTATGTGTATGTGAGAGAGAGAGAGAGGGTAAGCCAAGCTGTTCAAACATAATCATTTCCTGCTTTGTGTCTGGAGAGCACCTGGAGAGATTAGGAAGATGCAGTAACGACGCAGCCTATACGGACGTCCTCACGCTTGGAAAATTGTCCCTCGGGGTTTCAGTTGTCTACTGCAGATGCTCACGATGTCCACACTGCTGGAATCGCCCTCTGCTTAGTGACTGCTGCCAGGGAAAGGATTTTCTCTCTCCCGGAGGCCGGCGAAAGAGGATTGGTGGCCTCGTTGTCCGTAAGGTCACTGTCAGCTCATTTGAGATTTAACAGTGTAGCTCAACAGTGAGGTCCCATTCGTGTGACGTGAAGAACTTGAGCCTCTCGTCGGAGTCATGGCCAGAACCTGGGATGTTACTGAGGGTTTTGGGATGGGGCTGACCCCCTCCACCTTTCTCCAGCTTCCCTCATTAATGCGATCATCCGCAGTGGGGAAGGACAGCTCTCTCTCTGCGCTCCGAGCCGCGGGAGCGAGGTCGCACCGCGACTGACACACAGCCACGTGCCGCTAACAGCGTCTCCCCTCTGCACTGACACATCATGAGATAAGGTGCTGAGAAGGCTTCAGATAAAAAAGACCTTGATTTGAACCCAAAGAACTCCTATGGGACCCGTTGCTGAGAGCCATGCAGTGCGAGTGCTATTGATTATGTTACGCTGTAACTGTTCTGCCTTGCTGTTTTGTTGTTTTCACCAAATAAATCTGGACTTACTGAATGGTCATGTGAGCCACTTTGGGAATAAAGTGTCTCCTAATAAAATACATGTAAATGTAAATACTAATCATAGTAAAAATCTAAATAAGAGTTGGACGACTATGCCTTGCAGAGTTTCTTCCCTCTTTGTTAAAAAAAAAAAATAAATATATATATATATATTGAGCATATCGATATATATATATACAGCGGGTGAAATAAGTATTGAACACGTCACCATTTTTCTCAGTAAATATATTTCCAAAGGTGC
>JAOYSI010009833.1:0-10692 GCA_025775065.1 Hiodon alosoides
CCCCCCCCCCCCCCCCCCCCCCCCCCCCCCCCCCCCCCCCCCCCCCCCCGTGTTGACATGCTTGGGCTATAAATCTGGCTTCATCCAGTTTCAGGTGTTCAAGCAGCACTCTGTACGTATAGTGAAAAATTTTTGTTAAAATGGTCCAATACTACAGTGAGAATTTTTTCGATTATTCAAATAATCGCCAAGATACCACATTAACAAACTATGAAGGAAGGAAACATAGAATATAATTTGTCATTATGACAAAATATCCAATAAATAAATTGTATAACAATTTCTTTAGTTGTTTAAAAATATTACAGGAATTACATTAATAACGGTAAATTACTTGTGTATATTTAATACTACTACCGCCAGATTCTGATATAAATAATATGTGCATGTTATAATATAGTACTAGCATGTCATAAGAGACCACAGGCTTCACAAGTAAGTAAACTACAGGAAACAGAAGCAATTTTAGATTTTTTAAAATTGATTTTTACACATTTATGGGAACATCAAAGTAAATGATAAATATCTGCACAGTTTTTGCCAAGTGTCATCGCATGTGTGTAGGAGAACGTAGCTTACACAAGTATACAGAAATAAAAAACTCTCCCACACCATTCAGAGTTTAACTTTTTTATATTTTTTTTAAAAGGTTTTTTTTTTTTTTTAACCCAATAGAACCTGGGACTTTTCCTATTTTTGTTTACTATACGTAAAATAAAATTAATCATCAAAAATTTTTTGACAACCCACTGATTACACTTTTCTTTTTTCTAGAACAAGGTCCTGGAACATGGATGATTTAGGGCAATATTCATTGGACAGACCGTCAACACTTACCCTGCTACGCTACAATTACTTTGATTACAACCTGCCATTCAAATACTCCCACTTGACCGTCATTTTTCTACTTCTGTAAAATCTGCAGTATATTTTTTAAACAGCAGCTCCAGTATGAGTGCTGATCCCCTCAGCTCCCAGCGTCTCTCTTCCTACCCCACCCACACCCAAACTCACCTTCCAGCCCATTGTGCTGCTCATAGGTCCTCTTGCCCAGGATGGTGGGGGAGCCGTTGTTGAGGATGGGTGAAGACTTGATGGGCGTCAGGCTTCCCATAGAGATGGTAGCTCCGCGCGGTGGGTCGGGTTTGGGAGGACACGGGTGGGCCTCTGATCACGCACAAGTCCAAGTGGGATGGGACAGAGGAGGAGAGGCAGCGATCGAATTAACCGTAAAAACAAAACTACAGTGGGCTACAGGAGAGAAAATCATGATATCTCTTTAAAAGCACAGCATTAAGCAGACTACTGGTGCATATGTAAAGGCTTGTGCTTATGTAAAGGGTCACTGCCCATTACCAACCCACTGATGTGAAGCATAGCTTATCTATGTGAAGGGGATCTGCGCCCCGGTGGATGTCAACATGTGATGGTGCAAGAGTTCAGTCTCACTGCTGCCTCACCTAGATATCGGACCACAGACTCCAGCGGTTTCCGCACGCTCTGCTTTGACGGCACTGGGGATTTATGCATCTCTGGCAACCTCACTGCACCTGCCAGCAGAGAACAAGCCAACAGAAATGAACACAGCAAAGGCCAAGACCTACCATCAGAAACAAAGCTTATACATGCTTTACATTTGGTCTGAACAGTTCGCGCAAATGCCCTGAAGGAAAACGTCCTCCTGTAAATTCATCAGAGAACTTTCAAAGGTTTCCTCACACTCTGCCTTGATAGCAGTGATGTTGACGGGCGTGTAGGGGTGGCGGGCGAGGTACTGAGACCGCAGGACATCCTGGCAAACCCGCCGGGCGGCCCGGGTGAGTGGGGAGGTCTGCAGGTAAAAGGCCTGCCTTGTCTTCACTGCAAACTTGGGGCTGCCGCTATGTCTCATCGGCAGACCATGGGGGCTCTGGGGAAAGGAGAACAGCCACACCTTAAAGAACTAACCATGAAATGCAGGCAAGGACAACAGATAGAAACGACCTATCGGCAAATACAGATGTTGACAATTCTTATCCTATTATTATTTGACTTAAACGTGTAGATATTTGACTGATGGCGTCTACAGTACAGGCTGACCGCGTGTTGAATGTGTGTTACCATGTTGTTGCGATTGGGTCCCGGCCGTTCTCCATCTAGCCGCGTGGGCATCTTCAGTCCACCATATTTCTTCCAGTACGTCCAGCAGGAGGCGCACAAGCGACACTGCATGTTTGGCGGGCCCCAGGAGTACCACTGGTACGAGCTTGTGGCTACAGACATGACAGTGTTGTGAATTATTTATGCATGGCTGCGTTTCCACAGAAATCTCCGTTGGGTGGAGTCACAGACGGCTTTGACTCACTGTAGCAGCTCTCACAGGCCCGACCCAGCCCGGCTGTCTGGCCAGGAGTACCGAGTATCACCCCGGTTCCGTTGACCAAACCGGGCTTGACGTTGTTCACGTTCAGCTGGTTCGGGTTAGGTTTGTTGCTAAAGGAAGGGTGGGGAGCAGAGAGGAACTGCTTCAGTTCTTTTATTTCCCATAAACCAACATCACGGCAAAGAGACGACACGGTAAAGCAGCATTTTAAATCAAGTCCTCCAATACTTACTAATTGGGTATATAAACCTGCTTCAGTTTACTCTCCGCTTCTGCTGCTTTTAACCGTTTCTGTGACAGAAGGACAGAGGCGTCACCAAGACTGCGGAGAAGGCCACATGGCTCCCCCAGGGCACCGATAATCATTTTAACACGGATACCTGCTGCACGTATCGGTCTGTTGTCTTCCACATGTAGTAGTACTCAATGATGCTCGTTAGAGACTTCCATGGGAGCTAAACAAGAGGAAATTAAAATTAATGTTGATTCTAATGCTGCTAAATTACAATTCAACAATGGCCTTTCAGTACCAGACATTTCTAATAAGTTCCTTATCTCAATGTTTGCTTCGGTAAATAAGAGCACATGGTGAATTAATAAATAGTCAATGTAAAAATTGATAATATTATATGTACAAAGAGAGCTATGCACATTGCCGTTAACCAATGCATCAGCAAAGCATATTAATTATTTAATCAGCAAAGAACTCTTCCCGTCAATGTTTTATCATTATAATATGGCATGGCTCTGTGAGTGATGTCGTCCCAGCCTGCATTTGCTTCCTGCTGCCAGCAGGTGGCTGAGTTTGACAACCATTTTCACGCACAACAATCAGTGACAATAGATTCTCTAATATAAACACTAATATTCTGACAGACTCTGTCTAAGGTAAAATTTTGTGTGAAGAATTGCCTATTCCAGGGGAGTCCTTATATGTATATGTATATTTGTTAATTTTGTCAGACAGTCATTCCACTCCCTTCAACCTAAATCCTATTGTGCCTTCCAGCCTTCAAGAGACCACCTAACACTCACACAGTCCCGCCCCTCTCCATCTGCACGGTCACCCTCACTCACACAGTTCCGCCCCTCTCCATCTGCACGGTCACCCTCACTCACACAGTCCCACCCCTCTCCATCTGCACTCACTCACATAGTCCCGCCCCTTCTCCATCTGAACGGTCACCCTCAATCACACAGTCCCGCCACTCTCCATCTGCACGGCGAGCCACCCTGACACAGTCCCACCCCTCTCATCTACACGGCCAGTCACCCTCACACAGTCCCGCCCCTCTCCACCTGCACGGTCACCCTCACTTACACAGTCCCGCCCCTCTCCAACTGCACGGTCACCCTCACTCACACAGTCCCGCCCCTCTCCATCTGCACTCACTCACATAGTCCTGCCCCTCTCCATCTTCACTAACTCACACAGTCCCGCCCCTCTCCATCTGCACGGTCACCCTCAATCACACAGTCCCGCCCCTCTCCATCTGCACTCACTCACATAGTCCTGCCCCTCTTCATCTGCACTTACTCACACAGTCCCGCCCCTCTCCATCTGTACGGCCAGCCACCTTCACACAGCCCCGCCCCTCTCCATCTGCACGGTCACCCTCACTCATAGTCCCGCCCCCCTCCATCTGCACGGCCAGTCTCACTCACATAGTCCCGCCCCTCTCCATCTGCACGGTCACCCTCACTCATAGTCCCGCCCCTCCCCATCTGCACAGCCAGCCACCTTCACAGTCCTGCCCCTCCCCATCTGCACGGCGAGCCACCCTCACACAGTCCCACCCCACTCTGCACTCACTCACACAGTCCCGCCCCTGTCCATCTGCTCAGCCACCTTCACTCACAAAGTCCTGCTGGATGTCAGTGAAGTCCTTTCCGTATTTCTCCAAAGCCTCCTCAAATAGATTGGCTTCAGAGGCACTCCACTCCTCCATCTCATCCCGACACAGAACCGGTCCGCCCTGTGGTACCAGTGCCGCGATGGCCCGGGACATGTTGTAGCCTGTCTTATGCAGGGTGTCCATGGCGTGGAACTGGGAGGACAGGAAATCACCGTATTAACAGTCATTGCAGGCTGTGTAACTGTTTAATAAAATTTGACCACAGAGAAAATCTAATTTAAGCATGCTGAAATAAATATTATCAAAATTAAAACCTTTCTTTCAAACTTCTAGCAAAGGGAATGCAATTACAAACTTACTAGCAGAGTCACCTTTGTCCTAGAAACATTTTTACATTTCTTGGAAAACAGAACACCACTCCAATGTCTTTCATCTTTAGAGAAAGCTTTCAGATACCAGCACATGACAGAAAATGTTTGGCTAACAAATCGTGCACTGGTTAGGATTTCTGTTTCTGCAACTCGCCTTGTAAGTAATCCCGTAAGCTTTTTAATTCTTTAATAAAATTTTCCAAAATCAAATTTAAGATGATAGCACACTGAAATAAATATCGTCAAGAATAAAACCATTAACTTTTGTTCAAATCTTCACAAAAGTGAATGCAATTAGAATGAGCAAGAAAGACGTTTTTCTCCTCCAAAAACGTATGCATTCTAGCTCTTTGTACAGGTTTGTATGAGTGCATGTGTATATGGTTTTGTGTGTGCATGTGTATGCGTATACGCGTTTGTATGAGTGCATGTGATATGGTTTTGTGTGTGCATGTGAATGCGTGTACACGTTTGTGTGAGTGCATGCGTATATGGTTTTGTGTGTGCATGTGTATGCGTATACGCGTTTGTATGAGTGTATGCATGTACACATTTGTGTGTGTGCATGTGTATGTGTGTACACGATTGTATGAGTGCATGCGTATATGGTTTTGTGTGTGCATGTGTATGCGTGTACGTTTGTATGAGTGTATGCGTGTACACATTTGTGTGTGCATGTGTATGCGTGTACACGATTGTATGAGTGCATGCGTATATGGTTTTGTGTGTGCATGTGTATGCGTATACGCGTTTGTATGATTGTATGCGTGTACACATTTGTGTGTGTGCATGTGTATGCGTGTACACGATTGTATGAGTGCATGCATATATGGTTTTATGTGTGCATGTGTATGCGTGTACACGTTTGTGTGTGTGCATGTGTGTGCGTGTACACGATTGTATGAGTGCATGTGTATATGTTTTTGTGTGTGCATGTGTATGCGTATACGTGTTTGTATGAGTGCATGCGTATATGGTTTTGTGTGTGCATGTGTATGCGTGTACACATTTGTATGAGTGCATGCGTATATGGTTTTGTGTGTGCATGTGTATGCGTATACGCATACGCATGTGTCTGTCTGTGTGAATGCTTCCAGCGACGCCTGCCGTGGCTCTGGGGCTGCTCTCCCCTGCATGTTTTATATATGAACTGCAGATCTAGGACAGAGTGTGCCCACATGAAGCCAGGCCCAGGCAGAGCGGGGCTCATTAGCATTGCCCACAGTGTGCCTGCAGCAAGATCTGAAAAAAATACACCAATCCCTGTCAGTCTGACCTCCGGACAAGCACCCCGCACAGTGCGAAACAACCCAAAGGTGTAATACACTGGATTAAATGCTCCACAGAACAATGTGTACTGTAGCAGAATACAGGTATTTAATGTACAACCCTGAATATATTGACAGATAGATCCAGTCCAAAGGCAAAGGTTCAATCAGTTCACTCATATCCAGATATATCCAGGATCACAGGCGGGCAGTATGTGAGAGGGATCAACGCGGTACCCAAGCAGCTTGGCACTGGACTGAAGGAACTGACCCAGCTGGGGTGTAGACTTGGGTTGGCACTCACCAGCGTGATGTCCCGGGATGCTGCTGCAGCACTCATGTGGAGGCTGGGCTGCCGCACCGAGCTGCTGCAGTCCAGGGCCCGAGCGAAAGTCCCTACAGACCTGAACAGGGATTACAGAGGGGGGGCGGGAACGAGGGAGATATCAAAACAACAGGAGGAGATGGCAACCACGAGAAGGAGGAGAGGGGTTTTGAGGTTATTTTAGGCAGGAGACAACCCCCTTCTTACCGGGCCACGACCAGAAACTGGTCAATCTGTTTCTCGGTGAGGGGGCTACTGGGGTCCCACACTTTCTCTTCTAGTTTGGACTGGTCCCTTCCATCCTCCTCACCTAGAAATCAACCATCTTTAATCTCTGATCAATGCATCCTGTCTGAAAACTTTCACCCCCAAATTATCACCACATGGCTGTCTGTTCCTCCCCTGGCAGATTCATGTTTCCGGATCAACTACAAGATGATAAACTGATCACATTTTCCACAGGGGTTCAAATCTTTTGCCATAATCATGGATCTGCCTGAATGAACAAACTCTGCAGCCTGATATTCCGACCCCGACAAAAGGCCACCTTCTCTCAAGAAGTCGGTGATGTCCGCCTGGTACTTGTTCCCAACTCGGATCTCGCCTTTATCTGCAAGGAGCGTCTTCTGCTGAGGATCATAAACCAGCGAGTAGAAGAACGCATCCTGAAAGAAGAATGGGGGAGAGAGAGAGAGAGAGAGAGAGAGAGAGAGAGAGAGAGAGAGAACATGTGAGGAGGGGATGGTGGGAGAGAGAGTGAGAGAGGAGAGACATTACGTTTGATAGTAGACACCTGTTGAAGTGACCCTAACCCTACCGCAGGTTTGGTAATATTGGCTGCTCTGGCGCAGACTCCGATTGCCCCCATGTTGTTAACGGTCACGTAAACTCAATGACTTAAGTGGCGGACGTGACTACCTCAGTTCTCAACCCCTCCCAGTCACAATTTGTTAATGCCCGTGTGAAACAGGCTCAAATCTACTTAGCCCTGGTGCTTCTCTCAAGCCTCTGGCTAAAAGGAACTAGGCCATTTTCTCTGGAGTAATGATTCTTCGTTCAGAACTGTAATGAAAATGGCTCATTAATTACACAACGTAGCCATTAACGCTGGGTCACACCTAATACCACACATTCAAAGTATTTATGTGGCTGGTTTAGGATCCTCCAGAGAAAGAGGGAAGATTAAGTAAACTGCTCAGAGTTTCCCCCCGTCTCCTTCGCTACTCAGTGTGCTGAGAATATTCTGGGTCAAAACACTGAATAATTTAAACAGCAGCAGAAACACTCTCTGTCTTACATATAACTCAGGCAAACATACTCATAAAACTTTCCTTTACATGGGCAGTAATGGTTCCACACATGACACACATAATTACAATGAATATTAAACAACTAACACATAGGAGACAGACATGGACACACACACACACACATAATCACACAGGATGTGAGCATACACGCATGCATTGGAGACACACACAGACACAAGTAGGCCGTGCGCGTACACAGAAACACACACACACACACACACGTAAGACGTGCGCGCACAGAACCTACCTCCCGG
Organism: Hiodon alosoides; assembly: GCA_025775065.1. Classification (NCBI taxonomy): domain Eukaryota; kingdom Metazoa; phylum Chordata; class Actinopteri; order Hiodontiformes; family Hiodontidae; genus Hiodon; species Hiodon alosoides. The sequence goes on from JAOYSI010009833.1 coordinate 7,747, forward strand.
TCCAGGTAGGACTTGAGCGCCTCGGTTTCATTCAGCAGTGTCACACAGCATTTTCCTCTGAGGGGAGAGAAGGGGTAAATGCGGGTCTCATCCACGCAATCAATATTTGGGTTGAGATCAATCACGTCAGACTTAACTGATATCATTTACAAAGTGGTAGAGGCTTAAAACACTGGTATACATGCCTGTCACTCAAGCCTCGAGTCAGAAAATATCTTGGTTTGCAATGACATTATCTGTTGGAAAATCAAAGGTAAAAACTAAAGGGAAGCAAGGCGAAGAGAGGCGTGTCGCGATGCGAGTTTGCGAGAATTGTTAGGTATACCATAGGGACCTACACAATACGCCATTTTGTGGAAATCAAAAATAACCCAAGCAGCAATAAAAATTGATTGCATGTAAAAAAAAAAAAAACCCCACAAAACAAAAAATTTACAACATATAATAAATTAGTGAATTAAGCCTACAGTTGACCAATTGAACCAATGGTAACTAACCAGCTACATAGAAAATTAAGTTCCATCTTTTATGTTACCATGTGACAATTAAAAGGCATTCTAGCGAGCCATCATCTGTAATACATTTCAGTGTGGTCTTTAGAATGAAACATACAGTAAAAGTTTCATTGAAATTTTAAGGATAAATTAACCTTACACAAATGCTCATAGCTTTAATGACCAATCAAACTCATAAACAAACACTTTAAATGAACACATGTTTTCTGAATGGTGTAGTTATATTAACTTTATTCATACAAGTTAAAAAGCCTAAAACTGTCACTTGGTTTTCAACAACAAAAATACCCAACTAGCAAAATTACAACGTAGTTTTACTAACGACGGGTAGCCAACTTAACCACGTTTTCTGAATGGTCTAGAAAGCTACCTAGTTAGCTTACCAGCTTAAGTGTTGTACCTTAAATCACAGTAGCCAACATATAACTACAACTACTTTCTTCTGGCATTTCCCCAACTACACAAAAAATGGCAAATCTAAATGGCACTAATAAATGACGTTAGTATTTCATTGATTTATATAAAACAAACAATATAGTCAGTTTAGTTCCACATACAAATCAAGGTGGCCAATGTCCACCCTGTAGATCTGCCCCTGCAATCATATAATATAATATTGAGAGGACTATCAAAGGAAGTGAGATCAATGAATATTGCAGGTAACAGAGCTATACATTTTAAAGCAGAATTGTTTGTAACGGGTGAAAATAACCAGATTTGAGTTGGGAACCGCACAAGGGTGGGGTGGGTGAATACAGATGGAAGAATAGGTACACTAGTCGTGTACAGGTGAGACCATTTACATTTTACAATTTAGTTGCTTAGCAGGCACCTTCATCAAAAGCAACCTTCACAGCTTACAATTTCCACATTCATCCGCAAATAACTTACTCAAGGATACACCTGGGGTGGGAGCCGGCAACCTTTCAGTTACAAGCCTGTCGCCTTAACCACTGCACTACCAGCTGCCCAGACATTTCAATATTGGCATAAACACCAGATACCACACATTATGCATGTGTACAGGTGAGATATTACCTGATGTGTGTGGCAGGTAGAGACTCTAGCTGACGGGAGAGAAAGAGCTCTCTGTGTCTTAGTTGGTGCTTCTGTTTCTCAGGGAGATCCACAATCTCAGGGTTCTCCATCTCCTCCTCCATCTCCCCTGGGTTCAAAGTTCAAAATTGTCATCATACAGTGTAATATATTCAGAAGCAAGTTAAAGACTGTTAGGTCTGTTGAGAGAGAAGACTATTTGAAGGAACCTCACAACAATTTCCTTTTATGTTTTATTTAATCGATATAAAAAAAAAAAGTCCTTTGTTGTATCAATTTAACATAGCTCAGCTCCGTGAGGCTCATTTTGATGAGGTCACATTTCTACCTTTCCAAATGTGTAGCCATCTTGCCTAGTATTCTAGTTGGAGTTAAATTAGCTGCCTTGAGGACTTTTTTCTTATAAGCTACAAGTCCCAAGTCTTCTGTAATGACTTTCATACATCAGACCATGTCAGAGTGTCTTTGGGACGTGTAGTCACAATTTTGGGGCGTCCTTTAAATCAGGAGAACCAAAGCACACACACAAGGATCAGAAAGGAACAGCAGATTTGTGGACCGCAGGACTATGCAGCTCTGCTGAAGCCTGGCTTTAGCAGACACAGGGACTAGTTGGGAGGCACAGCAATACTTAACCAACACAGCCACTAATTTCTGACTCATTTTCTACTCACTTTACCTAAAAAAATCTAAATCTGCCACAGTTTCTGGTTATCAACACCCACAGAAGGCAGAACACGACAGACATTTTGTGAGCCGGGAGAAAGCCGTCGCATTCCCACTTTCAGTTTATAATACGATACCCCTTCCTCTCACTTCACCTCACATGTAGTGGGGGGTGGGAAGCAAACACAATTTACCCCCAAAAAACCTACACGCAGGACCTGAGACTGAGCAGTGAGGCCTCACTGCCGTCCTGGGGAACGCTCAGTGGGGGAAGGGTGGTAAGACTGAGAGACAGTGCCTGTGCTGTGTCTGACTCGCTCACAGCGAGGGTAAAGATTGTCGTGAGGAAAGGAGACAGAACAAAAGCAATTATGGGGTGTAACGGTGTGATGTCGGGTGACAACAGGGGTCCCTGTGCAGACAGGAAACTGCACAGAAGTGTAGTTGAGAGCACAGAAACCACAAAAAAGGGGCAGTCCACTTTGCATGTGTAACAATAATTTGTCGTTTGAGAAGTCAAGTCTAGAGGGTATTTTCAACCAAAGCCCGTGAACTCAAACATGAGAGAAAGAGAAACACTCAAGTGATTCTCTCTGTCTGACGAGTTCTGCTCGAGGGGTGGAGAGAGTTAGCGCCCTGCGCAGGAAGGGAGGGTGCAGGTAGAAGGCCGTCCTTAGCAGCTGGTTTCCCAGTACCCCTGAGAGGAGGC
>JAOYSI010009834.1:2751-22432 GCA_025775065.1 Hiodon alosoides
CTCTCTCTCTCTCTCTCTCTCTGTGCCTACTCCACAGCCTCGCTCTAATCAGCGAACACAAACCATGTTTCCTGGAAGGGCTTAACACAAGCGTTACCATCTACTAGCAATCAATAGGCGGCGCAGACACACCCCGACCCAGCCCAGATTCTTTAGCAATGTGTGTCCTTTTATACATACCGTCAGCCCAGCTTATCCAAATGCAGTTAACATTTGCCAAGGAGGGAAAGGCTCCAAAGTGGCTAAACCAAAGGTTTCATTTCACTTTCAGGTCAGTGACAATACTGATTAACCGTAGTTATTTCAGTTTAATATTTACTCTAAAAATGTAACATCCAAAACATTAACAATATGCAAACTATGAAATCAGATATCTGAAAAGCTATCCATAGGTCCAAAAAGGTGCAGGTTTCTAATACATTACCAAAAAAAAGCTATTTGAGATGCAAGTATTTTTGCAAGCTTTGAATACAAAAAAAGGTTTGTTTGTTCAATTGCACTGGTTTTATGAGGACAAATTCCAATGAAGGAATAGGACAAATGAAAAACTAATAATAAAGTATTCTAGATTACAGATATAAATTGTATCTAGGCAACAGCTGCAGTGAAACCTGCTATAAATAATCCATCTTTTTGCCAGCAATGTGTAATCTAGCAAAGTGCCGATGACATCACATCCAGCCAACGCATTAAAGTAGAATAGGCCTCTTTTATTGGCCTTGTTCTCACTGCGTTTGGCCCGTGGAAAATCCGTCAGAACGCAAAGGCAACATTCACAAACTAAAATAGAACAATGAGGATGAGTCGGATTCCGTTTCTTCGCACCACTTCTGATTCATCCCAGAGTTCAGCTGGTGCGTTAAGAGCTCCGCGTTGGCTGCATCTGCACAGTTCTGAGAAAGGAAGCCAGCTCAACTGGCAGCGGGCTTGGTGTTTTTAACCCCACAGAGCCGATTAGCCTTCAGATACAATGCTCTAGATTAAGGCTGTAAACCTCATTCAGGATGAGGTGTAGCAGTTATAAAAGGTGCGATGGTGCACAGAGGGGGTGCGGATCGCAGCGTGGGGTCGCTTATTCCATACTCTACAGGGGTTCATGTAAAGCAGCCCCAGCAGGGGATTGCAAGAAAAATTCCAGTCATGCTCGAATAAAATTGAGAGCTGATGCCGGAAAGTAGTTGTTGACTAATGTCCAAAGCTCACGAGCAGCAGATCACTACGGAAGCATGAAGTTCCCACAAGGCCTAGCGGACTAGGTAGGCTAGAGTTATCAGCTGAACAAAATAAATAGAAAGAGAAAAAAAAAAAAAAACCTTTGATGTTACTGTAGAAAAATGCAGAAGTTCCCCTGATAAGTTTAGATACTTTTGTGTTCTGTGTTGACCGATTCATTTTTAAAACGTTCCAACTTTTACAGCAGGTGGGTCATTTATTACATATTGCAAGCAAAAGGACATAAGCCTTTTTTTTCCCCCAAAGTTCTCGGTTGATAATTTACCATAATTCAGTCAGATCTTTGTAAATATTCTGAAAATCACCAAGATTGTGAAAACATTGAGCAACTCGCAAGCCTAATGCGGACATTCTCACCACTGTAGCAACATCGCCACAATCTCATGCAAGGCTGTAGCAATACCGCGCATTAGCTAAGTGGACTCTAAAATAAGTAGGGCATCAGACCGAACCGTGTGTGAATACGCAATGACCTTCACCGGCCGCCACGCGACACTGCTTAACGGACTGCTTTTTGCATCCAAACTACCGCACTGCAGGTGACGAGGGAACGGACCCTTGTCACAAAAAGAAGCCTTCAGATTTTAAAAAGTGAGCTTGACGGTTACATAAGCCTGAGCCAGCGGCGGCCCAAATACGCGAGCGGACACGCAGTACACCACGACGGCCTCCGCGGCTCCTCGCACAAGGGGCCCTGAATCCGTCCTGACAGCCGCACTGTACCCTAGCTTCGCCCGGCTCAGTGACACAGAGCCTCTGGGAGCAGTGGGAAACCCAGACCCAGTTTAAGTCTCCTTCCAAGGCACTACCGCTGAGTCCAATGTGCAAGGAAGGATGTGGAAAGTGCTGAGGCCGCAGCGCGACCGGTCCACAACAGGAAACCGCCCATTGTCTTGCTGGTTTAAAACGGCTCCTTTCACACAGGCTGGAGGCAGCCATGTGACTGGATGTCACATGTGACTGGTGGGAGGAAAATGAGGATTAGGCAGGAATGCGTCCTAGGGAAGATTTAAAAGGAAAGGGAAGTAAGAAAGACCTCCTGAAATCTCTAGATTGCACCGGCGGCTCGTTCTACGAATTTCCAGGTTATCCAGATGTTACTGCACATTTGGGACCTGTACGCAGCAAATCTCATACCCACAGTTTTATGACAGCAGAAATCGCCATGTTAGCAGGTGAGAGGTCATGGCTCAAGTGGTTTTCTGTGAAGCATTAACATGACACAGCAGTTATCCCCATAACCTCTGCACCTATGAGGTTCCCAAATCCTGTTTGCTAAAAAAAACGAAAGAAAGATAAAGTTGCCATGACTAAGTTAAGTAGATGGATACATTGCATTGAGAGTGCTCAAACACAATGAGCAAGGCAGAAACATTTCCCTCACTAAAATGACTACTGAAGATTGGCAAAATTTGCCATCAAATAAAAACAGAATTATAACAGAGCAAGAGCTCAGCTCTATACAAAGGACACAGACCATTCCATTCTCGTGAGGTGTCATTTCATTACCTGGAGTTACATTTGCCGCCACATTTTTGGAATTTGAAAGCACTGGCCTGTGCCTCTAAACGTACACGGGTGTATGCAGGTTAAACAAGAGAATGTTTTCACGGTTAGCAACATAACCGATGTTCTGTTGCAAAACATGCACACAATGTACTGGTGAGAGTAAAAGTAAAAGTGTCATCTTATTCACAAAGCGAAAGGAAGCGTCTCGTTTGAAATTTCCATTTCCAATGGAGTTTTAATGAAGTTATTTTACAAAACGTTTAACGTTACTCTTTTTGCATTACTATACTAGTGCTTTACCTAACATTTGTCTTCAGATTGCATTTATCTGTAACATGCTCTTTAGTTCCAGAAGGGACAGAATTAATCCATGTGCTTTGCTCCCCACATAATTAAAGCAATTACCCCAACGGTTTACTGTGCTGGGAATAATAAATGCAGCCACGGTAGCAAGAATCATTGGCTCAATGGTCTACAGCACTCTCAAGCAACAGTGACAAGGGGATTTCAGCAGGTAGCAGTGAAATATCGACCATCCCTTTCTCACTGCAAAGCACCTGCACTCTGAAGAACACCGGACTCGTTCACTGTTCTCTGAAGAAAGGCGGCGACACAGAGCCACATTCTTCCCCATCCTGCGTTCAGCACTGATCTGATTCAGCGGAACGTCAGCCGGGACATGCGGGGAGGAGGGAGGCCCTGGGAATATAGCCCCAAAAGCACCAGTGGAGGTGTTACACAGATCCATTCATCACAGATGCACGAACCCCGAGTCGCTGACTGTCAGTGTCAGAGGGGTCGACGAGGCCCGAGTGGGGTCTCATTTTACGCAGGCCTGGAGTCATGACCCCCAAGGTAGATCAGAGGCGGTCTCCCGTATCATGGGCTCCAAAAAGCAGTGCTGTGGGAGAGCGGGAATGAGCCTGTCATGTGACAAGTGGCTGTTCTCACAAAGGGCCTGATTATTTTCCCTGACGCCATAATGGCTTTTACTAACATCTCTGTGTGCAAAGGCATCGCCACAACTGACAAATTTACTGAAGCAAGTGGAGGACTGGAGAACTGGTTCGGCTGACAAAAACCACAGTCTTTTCAATACAACACAACCTACATTGTTGGAACTTTGATCACAATTAGTTTATTTTTATTCCTAACGATTTAACTGATCCATCCAAACTGGAGGTTGTTCCTCCACATTCAGTAATCATGTGATCAAGGAATTATGTCATTACAGAACTTCAGTTTTTTTTTTATCCATGAAATATTACATTTTTAAATGAAAGTGAGAGAAAATACACTGACTGAGTTTACAGTAAATACATTACATAAATAAACATTATATAAGTTTGCACCATTCAATTTTGTGAACTTTAAATTGGACACTTTTTTATACATTTGAAGAAAACACACAGGAAACCAATGCTTCAAAGTGATATATCCATGGTGTCCCCTTTGGGTATTTTCAGTGCAAAACGACCTTGATATACCAAGGACACGGTTAAAAGAAAATGCATTTTCCTTCCTATAAATGGAGGCCATTCCGATACAAGCACATTGCACTCATTTAATTAAGAAATGTGTCCTTTTCTCTAAAACACTGCTGTGACGAAACAGCTGGATTGTTAGCAACCAAAAATATATTATGGCATTACTTGAAAATTACTTTAAATTGAATCAGCTAACATGTCATAACGCGCTAACGGGGGTTCCGTTCAACTTCTGCCAGCAAATTAACATGCTGTCCAGCAGTATGAAGAGAGGAGTTACATTTCACAACTAAAAAGAAGATGCAACTGGACAAAGATTAAAGACCAAGAAATATAGATTATAGAGGGAACTCAGCATGCACAAAATCCTCAAAAACTAATTTCCCACCCCACTGCTTTTAAACACAGACCTACAACCATAATTACACACCTGCCAGGGTCACCAGAGTCTAACATGCTGAACTTCATTTGCAAAACGGAAATAGACCGACCCGTACGTTCTTAAACAGCCATGAATAAAAACAACAAAACACCACATAGCAAAGCCTGAAATGTCTTATGCCAATATAAGAATATACATCAGATTCTGTTCTTTCTGCTCATTTCCTTTATCTAAAGTGTCACGTGATTAAGGGCAACGTTACAATAGCCTCAACAGTCTGATCTGAAGTGAAAATAATGCTTATAAAGGAAATTAATAGCCTTTTAATTTTAGTCTTTTAGTGCAAGTCGGATGATTATGTTATTTACTAACTGAAGGTGAAGCTGATTCAGCACGTTTACTAAAATGCTAAATGTATAAATTGAAAGGCATTTTCTGTTACTAGACATCCTTTCTAACTTGTTATCATCTCCTGGGTCAAGCAGTTCAACAACAAAAAGCTGATTACACAGATTTGCAAAGTGCTCCCTGAAATTGTGTACTTTGAGACCTGGTTTCTATTAAACAGGATTTTTGACTAGGAAGAAACATTGGATTACAGTTCAGTTTGGTAACTTGTTGCATTGCTTGAAAGAATTCCAAGAACATGTAAAAAATTAATATTTTTATTATATTTTATCATTTGTTTTTATATTAATATTATCCAATATCACAATGCAGTTCATAAAACTAGCCTGTCACAATTACACTGATGAAATTGCAAAGTTTAATTAGGAGTTTTTGCCACGAGCTGGCAAATGCAACATTTGTACAAATCTTCTTTAAGATAGTCATGTTATTATACAGGCCTACTTAGTTGCAAACCTAGCAGTGCCGTGTATGACTACAGAACTATCTGGAATTTAAAAAAAACATTTAAACAAGATGGTTTTGCCCAAATCTAAGTACTAAACATCTAGATTTCCATCTCTCAAACCTTCCACAAATTAACAGAAGATTTGGCTTCAAAACTATTTCTGGCCTTCTTCAGTGCAAACTTAATACATTTGTAGAGATGTGTGGGATTAAATCACCTGGTTACAATGATTTCAGTTGTTCAAAATACATAGTGCAATCAAGCTTCACCTTACTGCATTTCCTAACAGGTTGCAGGCCTGCATGTATCTGGCAAATCATCAACATGATACGAGAGGGATTGTACAAGCACATAATGGAGCACGTTAACATCACACCTGATTTTCTACTGAGCTCTAGCAGAGGCAGTTAAGCTGCAAAGACATGGTATAAATAAAGAAGGAATGTCAACTTCATTGGACTTTGACTTTAAGAGAACTCGGGTAAAAAAATATATATATGCCATAAATTGTCTTTATGTACCAAAACATTTTCCAGGATAAAAATTCCTACCAACATTTCTTGAGCTTCCATCCCCATTGAGACCAAGTCTGACATAACTTTGTAGAGTGCATCAGTAGTAAGGCAACACAGAACACTAGAGATTCAAGTAACAGCATTTTCCCCCCACAAGGTGTGTGGGATTTTTAAACACACAGAGACAATTAAACATGAATGATAAGATCCATGTACAGCTAATGGGACATTTGTTAGTATCATATTATGTACACAAAACATACAATAAATCTCTCTTCACACATGCCTGTCCTGCAATAACCTCACTGATTCTCAACGATTCTGACTGTGCCTTCATTCACCAAAATTATTAAAGGGCATTTCAAATTCAAAAAGCAGTGACATTAAATTAATTGCAACATTTACAATTGTGTAACACTGAATACACCACGCACGGCAGAAAGCATTTATGAAATAACTATTGTATGCAGATTGGGGTGGTGAAAGGCAGCTTAAACAATAGCTGCAAAACATATTATAAGGGAGTTTCTTACAAATACATTTCTAAAAAGCCTCAGTCTAAACAGAGTTTCTGTAAAGATAATTTTATGAAATTCACTTCAGGTTTTTCCTTCCACTACTTAAAACATACATTGTGTGCTGCTAGTTACTTTCGTAATAATTCAGCAAAATGGAGCAACACTGGATTTCACTTCCTCATCCGGCAATAGCAAGCTAAAGGTGTGGCTATTTCAAACACCATGCCTTTATTCACTCATTACTCTTAAGACTGACTGCAATTGTCAGCCCTGACACCTGTCAGCGACTGACAATTACTCTGAATTACATGTCATCTGACCTTGCCAGTGAGTAAGGGGAATTTAGTGAAAATAATGAGAAACTTCTAATTAAATCTTCCCCCGAAAGCATTATATTTATTTTTAGCATGTTGTGAAATTTCAGCATTGTTAATGACAGTATTTCCGTGGGGGGTCCATGAGTTATTCACCGTTTCGGGTGGGGGATGGACGACAGCGTTAAGAATTTGGCACCAGCATCTCTCAATTTACACCTGTTACAGATTGGTGCAATACTTTTAAAAAAGGCGAATAAATATACTTTTAACATGCAAATCATGTGATTATGTATATAGTGTACAAAAGCACTCACTTAAAAGTATGCAAGTCTATTCGAACTCATTTTTGAGTACTACTTCACTGAGCCGCTAAATAAATAGAAAGACAGATGCAGTTTAAATTACGTAGCAGTTATTTAGCCGCAGGTGAGCCATCGGGCGTATCTTGCTCGACTGCTATGGACCAGCCTTCTTTTTCGCACAATACGATGTATTAACGTAACTTTACGTCACTGGAGTGAAGTACTACGATACCAAGCTAGCTACGTGGGAGTTCAGCGATCATTCACCTGGTGACCACTAACGTTAGCTTGTTACGCTGACACTGACAGACACAACTCGCTAACGATGCTCAAAACAAGTAGCTAGCTTGCTACCAAATGATAGCGCACTATGAACATCGGTATACTTTTAGAAAACATTAATTCAGTCCAGATAGCGATAACACTTCCCAAAGCCCAAATTGATGCCTCGATATATATATACATAAAAATAAATACGTAAATATTACCCATAACCAGGGTTCCAAATATCACAATTATTAGCTAACTAGCTTGATCTGGCTGACAACTGACATAGGGTGACATCTTAAAACATTTCCTGAGCTTGATTATACTGGTAGATACAAGTATGCCATATTAGAAATAACGACATTGACTTTCACAAGTTTAATATCTAAAACCGGTTCGATTTGGCAAGTTGGCTAGTTGTGATGAAAAGTTATGATGTCATATATATTTAGCTAGTTAGCTAACTGGATGCCGGGGTATAAGCTAAAGGAGAGAGGTAGTTAGCTAGCTTATTTATATTTTATCCTTTGTGGCCTGCTGTTTCTCGTTCCACAGCTCCCTGGAAAATAAGACGTTTAAAAAAAACCTGTCTCCTTGGTTTTTTCAATTATTTTACCATTCATGCTGCATACCTGCAGGTGCTCCTGGAAACGGATAGGCAGGATCTGAGCCATGGCGGTATCTTCTCTCTCTCTCCTCCTGGATCTCCTGTTTCTATCTAGCTAGCCAACTAACGCTACGGCTTTTTCACTCAGGTCCAATGCGGACAGCCACAGGACGGCTATTAAAAGGCCTAAAATATACAGCAACTCTTTTCTGGAAATGCGATGACAACGTGCTAGCTATTTTGTTGAACCGTTGGTGTTCTCTTGTGCTTTATTCCCTACAAGACGGTCAGCGGCCGCAGCACTGAACTCTTGAAACCTGCAATGGCGGCGGAAACAGCACAGGACAGAAACAATCCGGAAACAGCTCTGGGCCTCTGAGTGGCGGAAGGATATGAAAAGTAAATCGAAGCTTTGTGATACGTACTTCTGTCATCAGTAGAGATATGTTAAATTGATGGGTGATTTTAAAATAAACTAAGAGAACTCACTTAACAAAACTGTAGTGCATTTGATGGCAATAATCGTTCTATATGTGTGTTACGGACAGATTGGCGCTGGCACTATTTAATTGTGATTCGCCCTTTGATTTTTGCCACATCATTCGTCCTCGTGAATTGACGTAGTTCCGGAACATATACCCTGTTTCTGGAGGTTATGCTACTTTACAAGTACTTCATATGCAATAATTTAGGCGTAAATACCCACATTTAACTACTGTACACAGTATTGGCACTCACTAGAGCATTATTAGTGTTGCGAAATTGGCCATTTCTTCTCATTATTACCGCGCATGTGAGTAGTTTCCTTTCTGTTGATTCTGTATCACAAATAACAGTGACTAAAGCTACAGCTGGGAGTAGCCAAGACCACGATGACGTCGTAGGGCGTTTGTAAACTCAAGAGACGTTTTTTAGCCTATTTTACCCTCCCATCTGGGCCATCGTCACGTCGTCCTCTGAAACCCTGAAATCACGAGATGACCCAGTATGGTCAGAATAAGTCGAATCGCATTATATATTTTCCCTGGGCAAAAATATAAATGTTGATTACATAAAAGTATTATGTATGTGGATTTTCTTCTTTATTATATATTTTAAAACGTCCATAATAATAAGGAAAATTCCAGTGACTGTAGTTATAAAATCCTAGTACCTGACTAATACCTGCCTAATTATTGAAGGCTGAATTGTTATCGAGTTTGAATGATTTTATGCACGTACACGGCCAATTTATGCACATCTAATTCTTTCATATTACTGGACTAAAAATGATACATTGAAATCTTGTTCTGTTTGATAATTTATTATTAAAATCAATAATTGTACGGTGACTTTGGTTTAATTTTTTTCATTTTTAAGACAAATAAATTGAAATATTTGCACCTATGTTGCATGTATCTGTATTCAACCCGTTTGATGTGGAAGCTCTCAGTTTACACAGCAGTACAGTTACCTTATCATTGGCCTCCACCAGTGGGCCGTTAAAGTTGCTGTCATATTTTATAAATGACAACCCCACTGTTGAAGGATCATTGGTCAGGTTGTGAATCTGAAGACCAATGAGCATCCTACAGAATTAAATACAAATGCATTCGTAACAGGCTCTATTCCACTCTCCCTAGCTGGGGATTGAACTCAGGTCGTCAAAACAGAGAAGAGAGATGATTAGACTTAAGTCTGTATCTCTAGGAACTGATCGTTCTCTTGTCTTCGACTCTAAGGCATGATGTTGCTGTCAGTGGCGAGCTTGTTCACAGTGATCCCTGCTATACATAGATAAGGAAAGGGGATTGCCAAAATAATATCCAAGCGTTTGGTTATCTCAGTGAATTCAGTTGGATCAATAATCAGGAAGTGGAAGCTGCATTGCACCACCCAGGCACTCCCAAGATCATGTGGCCCCAAAAAACTCAAGCAAGAAGGGGACCGCTGCCGCAGAGAGGCCAACAATCACCTCGGAGTATCTGCGGAGTTCAGTGGCCGGGATTGGAGTAATGGTGCACCAGTCGACTGTATCAGGAGCTCTGCATAACACTGGCATGTATGGGAGGGTGGCAAGAAAGCCATTAAATAAAAACATACTCATGTAGTTTGCCAGAAAGCATGACTATGACACAGCTAATTTATATTGGTGCTGTACCTGTACGGTATGTCATGGAATATAGTTTGTAATCAAAGTAAATCACTTAGGAATATAGTGATTACCAAATACATAAATGTGAACCTAATGAGACACTTCATGTTTGGATCAAATAAATGCAGGAATGCCTTATAAATTACCAGGTTATGGTGTGTTTTGAGGGATGTGCTTGTGAAATGTGATATATTTAATTGTAAGGACGTCCTTTTGTTTACAATTGACCAAATATCTTGTGTGAGAGAAATGTCTGTCCAGTGTAGCCTTTAAACCTTTTTTTCTCTTAGGAAATCTGTATGCCTGGTGGAGCAGGAATGAAGGTCGCAAGATTCTGGGGCCATTAATGTTTCTGTGCATTCCTCTTCTGTTCTTGTTGCAGGTCTCGGACTTCTCGGCCAAGCTCCTCGAACATTTTTAACCTTCCTAAACCTGTATTGGTCAGAAATGGCCATATAAGCATATGTATTAGCACTATTGTATTAGAAATTGTGATGCCTTCAAATAGAAGATCTCATACACATTCAAGATGCATTTTTGATTAGTCAACACAGTTCCATCCTGTGTGTTTCCAGGCAGCTTTACATCAATGACAGTATGTAAAATGTAACTGCATACACAGCTTATTTCTCTAGGCCAGAGGTGAATCTGAAAAAGATTTCTAACTCGGAGACAAAAGATTCTAAAATAAGAGTCCACATATGCACACACAAATGGGCTTGCTGCCAGTATCTCATCTCTTTGGTTATAATGCTAAAACTTTTATACATCCAGTTCCCTTGGGCAGACACAACAATATACATGTTCTTTGCTTGTATTCATTTTATTGTTCTTAGTAAATCCTTCAGATATGCTACAATGATTTATTTGTTATACACCCTGTTATCCATATTTCTAATCTGCCATTTTTTTGGGGTCTTTTCACTTAATTTAAACTCACCTGAAACGCAAATGCATTTGGGATCCTCGCCACAAATACTCTCATCACACAGGGAGGGAACAAAAGTATGACTGAGCCTCTACAAACCAGGCACACTGAAAGCAGACAGGAGTCACTATCTGTCAGCAGCCAACGGAATCCACCTCCCAACCCATCCGCCAGTAGAGGATTCTGGTAACGGCAGGGCTTAATTCCGAATCTGGGGACCACCCAGATTCGGACCGGCACCTACCTGACCTGCCGAAACAGCACCCTCTCTGTGTTCCGGGACCTCCTGATTTACAAATTAAGCACTGGGTAATGGATCATGTTTTCTACTGATATTAAACAAAAAATGAGCTTTAAAGATGTATCCATCACCGCACATGTGCTGCCTGAAAGAAGAAATATATATACAGTATATATGAGGATCCATTGGCTAATACATTGAAAGGGGTGCATAAACAAACATATTTATTTACAAATAGAACCTAATTTAGACAGTTTAACGTTAATTTTTTATTTATTACGTTTATTTATATGGGGGGGGCACTACTTCTACAACACAGGCTATTCGTTCATGATTTAAAAATATATTACATTATATACAACCCATGCGGTTGTTTAATGCAATGGTTTTGTTATGATCTCATTTACACTTTAACGAGCACTCACTTTGCTTGTTTGATATCTTCAACATGTAAACAGCATTCATTGTACAGGCCCTGAAACCATGGTGAACATGTCAGGCCATGTTGCATCATCACATCCTGGCAAACATCTCCTTAGGGATATCCTTCCATTATGTGATAAAGAAACGTAATCAGGAGGTTGAAAATAATCATTATGTCTGAAGACATATTTACAGTTAGGAGGTACCCTCCATTATATTCTAGCATGCAGTGAAACGATTCACACAAAGCCAGGAGCCGGTAAAGCACTGATGGACTGCAGATGTGCTGGCGGTCATTTCCATGAGTCTGAGCAGTCTTACAGCTGCTGTGGCATGCTGAGGGCTGACGATAAATAGCGATTCAAAGCATCCAGTGATGTCTGCACTGTACAGCTACTGTAGTTATTCGCTGTGACAGGCTGCAGTGGAATACTGTCCCAAACAACACTGCAGGCCTTGCCAACTACATTTATACAGTCTCATATTTCTTTCAAGAATCTTTACATGAAAGAACAGTTAGCTTTTTTGTGTTCAACGTTTCAACTACATCTTATGACTTCTATATGACATACTACAAAGACTAGAAATGAGCACTGGTGAAATAATGTGAATTAAACAACTTCAAGAGAGAAAATAGGGTAATTAAAGCTTACTTCTGTAAATAATTTATTGAGCTTGTGACCAGTGTGAAATTAGATTGCTTTACAATCTTTTTCTAACAGCTCCCCTGTCAGAATTGCCAACTTCTGTATCGTACCAGTGAACCTCATCAGCATGGGCCAGAATATTATATTACTATATATATTTAACATACCATTTATTAGTACCGGTTAAGATGTCACTCCTCTAAAGTGAGTATGTTACATGAACATCTACTTATTTCAGGTGTTGTAAAACCATTCCATTAAACTTAAGTTAAATGGTTCATTTGAGAGAAACAAGCAGTGCTCACCCTGCCCCATACATTAGCAGACGTAACATGTTGCCGGAGTTGGAGGGGATGGGGCTGGGAACCGGCCAACCCAGTGCTTCATCTCTGTTCCCATTGCTTTTGCTGCTAGCCTGCGGTGCTCGGAACCGCCACGTCATCTGGGCTGAGGCAGCAAGAAGTCGCTACACCTTATGGCTGCCAGAGCTTTCGGTCCCGCTATCACCAGAATGTGTTGGATATGTAATGCAGGAGGCCATCTACAGGACTTTCTGATGCCGCGGATGAGCTTATATATACCAATAGATTATTTATTCACCTTAGAACATCTCTTGCATCTTGTGTCGTTTGGGCTAAAGAAATGAACAAGCCAGATTCATTATTTTCATGGATTATAAAATGTTCATAAAATTAGCATCCAAAATACGAACACCTATTTGCAAAAACACAAACAGGCCATTGGATTCCAGCATTTAATTAATATAGTGTACTTTATTAAGTACTGGATACAACCTGGTTTTCACGTTCACTTTAACTTTGACAGTCCAGGTTTGCTATGCATTTTAGCATTGTACTTGGACTTTTCCCCATTTGTTCACACAACTGTTTACAACACGGTATACAAATTGCCATGGTAATAAAACTAAAAGACTTAACAGCTCTGCTCAGTGTTTTAAGTACACTTTTCTGAACACAACTACTGAAATATTGTTGAGTCAATTGTACCAAACATAACTCTTGTCCTGAATGGAGGAAGTCTATTTAATTGGTCCTCATAAAGATTTTATGTACTTCATGTTACAAGACATATTATGTTTTACTGAGGAGCCTACTAGAAAGATGTTTTTTTACAGACAATATGGCAGCCACAGGGAGCAGGGAAATCTCCGCCATCAGTCGACCCATTCTGGCCTTTACCTCTCCCTATGAGCTAGTGGGTAATCCGGAAACACTCAGAGACCACAGAACCCCACCAATTATCCACTTCAGTGGATAATTCAGGTGTTATTCTGTATGGAATACACCCAATAATGAAAAATCTCATTTAAATTTACATTGTAATTAGATTGACCTTACATATTCTACAAACTAAGTCGGCATTTTATTGCAGAGACTTGTGTTTTATTATGCTGTGTAAACCATTTCCTTCCGGACTACTTCCTTCAGTTTATTGTGTAGGCCGGGTCCTTATGTTGTTGGCCACCAGGCTCATCTAAACAGTATGGAAAGGCATACAGATTTGAAAGTGGTGACCTGTGGAGAGGAAAATTACACCTTAATAATCACAAGTCGGACTTCTATACTAATATATATATTATGGTTGTTGTGTTGAAAGCCATCAAAGGAGTTAAAGGAACTTTAGCAAGTGCGATTACAGTTTAAAAGCTTGAAATAAAAGCCTTCAGAGCAAAGTTTCTACAGATTGTAATTACCGGGATATTACTAGTTGGCATCTCTTGATACTAAATAGTGATCAAGCATGCCTTTTCACAGAAGGATCCTGCATGGAGTAATAGTGGCATTTGGCTTTCTCGAAGTGCAGTGGTTTTCAATCCATTTACCAGCTTGGATCGCATGAGCGCCCCAGAATATGTGGGATGCATTCACAAAATAATGTAATAAATATGCCAAATTGAATGAAACCAAGCAAAACCAAATGTATACACCAAAATCCTTTGACTACAGTGTTTGCAAAGTCAACACACTAATGTTATAAATAAGCATATTAAAGTGATTTGTCCACGGCTTTCTGAACCACCATCATAGAGTACGGGGTAGAATCTCTGTTTAATTTTCCCAGCCCTGATGGAGAAGTTAAAAAAGAGTCACCGTAGTGCATACACAGAGAGAACAGGAAGGCTTCATCAATCTGACTCTTATTCCCTCACTAATTGAGGTCCTTATTCCTACATTCATGCTGTATGATCAGGCAGTGAATATACTTCTGGAATTACTTCCAAATTAAGCTTTCCATCCTAAATACAGAAACGAAGAATATTCCGATAGTGAAAAGCCTATTTTGTGCCATTAGCACAAGCATTAGGAAGGCAGACGTTCTTGGTTACGTATAAGAAAATTCCCCAAATATTTGGGCAGTTTGGAATATAAGAAAAAATGTCTCGAGAACGCTTACACTGGGTTATATAGCTGAGGCCCAGAAAGCAGATGCTTATTATTAGGTCCTCCTTGACATGATTTACAACCTATTCTCCACGTTATTAAACCACAGGGCAATTGGAGAACAAACAGGAGCAGATAAATGCGTACCCTAGTGACAAAGGCTTCTTATGCAGGGCTTTGTGTCGCTCAACAGATTTTACAGTGCAAAAAATAATAATTCCCAAGCGGGTTTACTGCACTGCAAATCCAGAGGCCTCCTTTACAACCGGATCAAAGACCAGAAGGCCTTAAGGCACTGAAGCTAATGTAACACATTCAACTTGTGCTCTAAACTAGCCAAGCGCCCTTATAGGCAGGAAGTGGAGCCTCTCTTACATCTGTTAATAACTGGCCTTTCTAGGAACCCTTTTGCCATTACTTTATCTTTTCATTCTCAGATGCTTTTCTCAGAGGTGGAGAACTAGAACTAGAACTAGAGGACTTATTTATATAGAACTTATTTGCCAATGGTCCCCATAATCTACCACGGTATACTTTCATATAGCATTTAAAACCTTGTCTCCGGTTAACATTAGGTAAGTGGTAGTTTTATACATTCCTAGTGTATATGACATAATTTCAGGTAAAAAATTTTGCACAGGCGTTTGAATTATTTATGTACTGGTAAGTTCATGTCGATGTGATTTTCTCTTCACTAGACTTCCTTTTTAAAAAGGCCATAAAAATAAAGTTAAAGGCCTTGACAGGTCTCTGTGTGTTTTGGGTGTTCAATTCTTTGGTTAAATAGCAGTTATTTAAAGACAGTTCTGGATGAATAGTGCATCACCAAAACATGCTGAACTAATAATATAGCATGGGAAAAATAATAACTGATGCCATTTGGCATTGTTGACACTGGTACTTGCATTGTTGTCAACGAGGACCCACCTATTTACTGGGTTACCCACCAATATGGAGTGATTGGGGGACAATCAGACAGAGAAGGAGGCATATCCCTGTGACACAGGACTAGTTTATCTCCGGAGTGACTGACATCACCACCAACTCGAGAGGTGAGGACCTTTCCTGCATATTGCAGTTTCTTCAGCTACACCAGCGCTCATAACTTAACCTTGCCCTGAGCAGACCACATCATTGGCTGCGTTGCAGTGGGGAGCTTAAGGAGCTGAATTTGTGAGGAGCATGGCTGAAAAAAAGTCCTTCCCTTAATCTGATGTATATCAGATGTAAATATACATCTGAATAAATGGCTTAAACTGCATAATTTGCCCAGAAAATATGCTTCTGCTAAGCAGGATTACATAACATACATACTCGGCAAACAACTAAAAACAAACAAAAAAAAACACAAAAAGCATAGAGGAAATGGCTTATTTTCCTTCCATTTCATAACAAGACATACAAAGCTTTCCTTTCATGAGTCCACCTTTGCCTTGCTACGGCTTGTAAGTCGTTACAGTGTGTGCATTTTTGCAGATGAATCGGCCCTCCCCTTTCTGAGACACAGCCAGTCACCTTGAGATTGTGCAGGGCCACAACAGGGATGCTTTGTCTAGGCTTGCCATACTGTACAGTGTAAAACACTTCTGCTGCGATCTCCTAGCAGGCCGCCATCTGTCGTGTAATTACTGCTAGATTCATGTTCAAGCAAAGTAGATCACTTCTTGTACGGCAATTTATTTATTTTTCTTTCCTTTTTTACCTGTCGCCGATGCACTGCATTTAAAGAAGACAGGGTGATAACAATTTGAGTGAAGGGAAATGTTCATGGAGATTCTTTATGATTCCCATTGTGAACAAGTAAAAGACAACCACTGGTTACCATTTATGGGAAGAGGTTGATAATTAACTACGGGAATGCGAAGTCAGATTATTTTTTACTTTTGCTGACACCCTGTAAGACGAAGCACAAGACTGACGTGCTGAGACCTTAAAGCCTATAAAAGCTGTAACACCTTCACTGTTCGTATTGATTTCACAACATCTCGGAGGACGTGTGTATGCTATCGTGCTATTTGTGAATCAATAACACGAATTACCTAAGTTTTGTTAAAATAAATTCAAGTCTGAAATGAATTATTTACCAGTAATAATGAACATTTTAAGCATGGTTAAGACTGAAATGCATAGTATAGCAACCATCAAATCTGCAAAAACCAGGCTGTGCTGGATAAATCCGGATACTTGACCTTGACAACTCAGTGGGCTACCTATGACTCAAACTGCATTTTAGCGAATCCTACCAGACAACTCCGTTAAAAGCGTCACAGTTACGTATTTCTTGACGCATTCTACCGCATACGTCAAGAAATAGCATTAATGAATATGCAATATTGTGTGTATTGCGTTATAAATATTGCAAACTAATACGTACACATAGAAACACATTGTTGTAATTCCTTAAAATCGAATAATCTATAATGAAGACCGCTAAAACACAATGTAACGTAACGTAACGTAACTTGAGAAACAACCACGATACACTATCAGCTACCGCAGATACTAAACTCTAGCGCGAAAGGTTTCTGTTCCCGTAAACTTGAGCTGACTGACGCGCCCACGAGCAATATATAACAACTTCCTGTCTCCTCACCTTGGACGTCCACCCGACAGTTTACCTCATGACCCAGCTTTCCTTTCTTAACGTTTACCTTCACCTATCTTCTATTTTTGGGATCGTGTATGAATATAATCCTTGCACACATACATATATAAACGCTACATATATTTGGATTCATTTTAATATAATATAAAGCAGCTAGTTCTAGGTGGGCTAATAGTTGAGAATCCATTGTAAATATTACATTCGATATTACATTGCACACTAGGTATTCAGTTTTAACACTGGCTTGAATTTAAGGTGCAATCGTGAAATGCTACAATGTTCACAATTAAACATTTACGTTGTTTTATTACGGTTTATAGTTGAATGAATGTCGCATTAATATTCCGTCACATTGGTGGTCGCTTGCCTGGTTTTATTTATCAAAACTCAAGTGCCATCTAGGGTTCAAATTAAGTATAGCGTTCTAAACTTCATTTGAATACAAATTATCGTAACATCGGTCAAACAAAACAATAAAGTATTTTTTTTTTTGGACTATTGTATCTTATTTGCGAGAGCTCCGAGATAGTTAATTTAACTGCTCTACTTAATGAAAACTTATCGCGAGCTTGTGTTGGCGCGTGATTGCCAGTGTTGTTTGCATTGAACGACGCTGTGTGAAGATACGTTGTCAAGCGTTTTTAATCAACTTAATATACTTAACTAGTAGTTTATCGAAAACTGGTCAAATTCAATAACTTTCATACTTAAACGGCAAACATTGATTTTTGCTGAAACTCTCCACTGACCCGGTTCTGCGCATTCTCAAGGCAAAGTCAAGGCAAACAGCATACGGTATTGGTTAATTGTATAGTACTACTGTTACAGTCTCGATAAATGGTAATAATTTGTAGTTGTTCCACAGTATTTTCCTTTTCAGTGGTGTTTGAAACTATAGTATATATACATATAACATATAACATTTACATATAATGTTATTTATATTTACATATTTACATATAGCACGTAACCCCCATCCCTTGCAATAAAATAGATACGAACGTTTGTTTAACCTATTAGTGCTTGATAAATAGTTTTCTAAATGCTATTTTCAGTATAACAATGCGTTGTTATAATTCATCTTGATAATCCCTAAAACTAAACCCTGTATTTTCCTGTCAGCTACTCGGCTATCCATTCCCACTAGATGGCAACCTGCATTTTGTTAGAGGGACAGTGTCATTTGTAGCGGCTTTATAATAGTAATATTGCTTTGTCCCCATGTTCTTAATACCTGCCCCCTTCTCTTTGTATACAGTTCATAATTTGATGGAGGTAGAAGTTTGCCATTAATAGAATGAAAAGGAACTGGAATGAAAATCTACCTAGACCCACTGCAGGTATGATCGCAGCGAAGTCTTTAGTCCGCAGGCATGTATTCTATACATTTTAAAGTGATAATTTTTATCTCCGAATTCCATGGGAAATTAAACCGATCTAATTTGAAGTACCTAATGCTACAGGCAATATAATCTAAATTTAATAAGAATGTGTATTATTAGATCAGAAAGGTGAAGATACTAATGAGCTACGATTGTTTATTCATGAGATTTAAATCTATAAGTTATTCAAGGTAACGGTTTTATCTTTGTTTGTCCAAGTAGGCTGCCTGCCTGTGCCATTGTTTAACCAAAAGAAAAGAAACCGATTACCATTGACATCAAATCCATCCGAGAATGAATTTTGCTCTAGTCATGAATTCTCGCCTTCTGAGAGATTTCCTTCTTCCATGTCATCAGGTAATTGCATGTTTAGGTTTTTTATTTATTTAAAGTGATCTATAACCTAGTTTTGATATACAAACCATATGTGATTCCCATAAGCATATATGAAATGGCGTTTCACTGTATATTGCCTTTTTACACTAAATGGTACTAATATAAAGAGAACTGAACACCAAACAGTTTCACCTTTTGGTGACCCACATATGATGTTAGAGGTATATGAATCAAAAATGCTTAAACTTGGTCTTCGACATTGGAATATATTTTTTCAGGTATTTCAGGTAACTCTGGATTTTCCCAAGTTCACACACCAAGCCAGCAAATGTCTGCTGTACAGAACAGTCAGTGGAGTAGACGAGAAAATCTTAATAGCATACCTGCAGAAAATTCTGCAGCAAGGATCCATGCACCATTTCCACATCGTGGTAAACCTGTTAATATGGGGTATGACTACTGATCTTGGCACTTAATGACCACTTCCAAAAGAAGAGCTTGTATAAGTAATATTTTGAGTGTAACATAAGACCTTTGCATCACTCGCATATTTAATCTGTTGGCTTTTGCCGATAGTTGTTGTTGTTGTT